>JAKUCV010005687.1:0-41540 GCA_028386065.3 Turnera subulata | reverse complement strand
TACCTTGTACAAATAGGTCCTAACTTCTCTTGCTCTTCTTTGCACTTCAACTCTTGATCATATCTTCACTTGAGTACTTGATCACTTTGGTTGAGTGCTTGTTTGCTTGATTTCTTTTTGCTTCATCTTGGTTATGATCTTGGTTTGTCATTTATCAAAACCTGTAATAAGTGAACCATGAAGACATAGGTTCTAACATTTTGGATGCCTTCCCCGGACATTTTGAGCTCATCTGATGTGCTTTTCCATTTTTCCCGATTTACAAGATTTTAATTGTTCCAAAAATAAAAAGCTGGGCTTCCACTTCTCAGAAAAATCTGAAATTTTTCAGGTAGTTGGATTGGATTTTTATTCGTGTGTGTACAAAATTTCAGCTCAAAACTCAAAAATCGCACCAATGGCGCACCAATGGCGCTCCAATGGGCAATGTACAAATCCACCATGTCAAATGCTACCTAAGATGATTCCACAAATATGGGGATGATTTATAAGGATTTTTGGAAGCCTTCCTCGGACATTTTAAGGTCATCTGAGGTGCTATTCCATTTTTCACGATTTACTGGATTTTAATTGTTCCAAAAATAAAAAGTCAGACTTCCACATCTTAGAAAAATCTAGAATTTTGCAGGTAGTTGATTGGATTATTATTGGTGTGTGTACAAAAGTTCAGCTCAAAACTCTAAAATCGCACCAATAGCTCACCAATGGCGCCTCAATAGCGCCCCAATGGCCCCCCAGTGGCGCCCTTATAGCTCCCAACGGGCCACTGAACCAATGCATAAGAGCAATCTCCAAATCCACCATGTAAAATGCTACCTAAGATGATTCCACAAATATGGGAAAGATTTATAAGCATTTTTGGATGCCTTTCGCAGACATTTTGAGCTCATCTTAGGTGCTTTTCAAATTTTTCCCTTTTCACAGGATTTTAATTGTTCCAAAAATAAAAATTCGGATTTTCACATCTAAGAAAATTCTAAAATTTTGCAGGTAGTTGGATTGTATTTTTATTGGTGTGTGTACAAAATTTCTGCACAAAACTCAAAAATAAAAATTTCAGCTCAAAACTTAAAAATCGCACCAATGGCCCAGTGAACCATTGCACAGGAGCAATCTCCCAAGCCACCATGTCAAATGCGACCTAAGATGATTTCACAAATACGGGAATGATTTATATGGATTTTTGGATGCCTTCCACAGACATTTTGAGCTCATCGTAGGTTCTTTTCCATTTTTCCAGACTTACGGGATTTAAACTGTTCCAAAAATAAAAAGTCGGAGTTCCACATCTCAGAAAAATCTGAAATTGTTCAGGTATTTGGATTGGATTTGTATTGGTGTGTGTACCTTGAGCAAAAAACTCAAAAATTAAAATTTCAGCTCAAAACTCAAAAATCGNGCTCATCGTAGGTTCTTTTCCATTTTTCCAGACTTACGGGATTTAAACTGTTCCAAAAATAAAAAGTCGGAGTTCCACATCTCAGAAAAATCTGAAATTGTTCAGGTATTTGGATTGGATTTGTATTGGTGTGTGTACCTTGAGCAAAAAACTCAAAAATTAAAATTTCAGCTCAAAACTCAAAAATCGTACCAGTAGCGTACCAATGGCGCGCCAATAGCGCACCAATGGCGCACCAATGAGCAATCTCCAAATCCACCATGTCAAATGCTACCTAATATGTGTCCACAAATATGGGGATGATTTATACGGATTTTTGGATGTCTTCCCCGGACATTTAGAACTCATCTGGAGTGCTTTTCTATTTTTCTCGATTTACAGTATTTCAATTGTTCCAAAAACGAAAAGTCGGACTTCAACATCTCAGAAAATTCTGAAAATTTTCAGGTAGTTGGATTGGGTTTTTATTGGTTTGCATAAAAAATTCAGCTCAAAACTCAAAAATCGCACCAATGGCGCCCCAACGGCCCAGTGAACCAATGCATAAGAGCAATCTCCAAATCAACCATGTAAAATGCTGCCTAAGATGATGCCACAAATATGGGGATGATTTATATGGATTTTTGGATGCCTTCCCCAGACATTTAGAGCTCATCTTAGGTGCTTTTGAAATTTTTCCTTTTTTACGGGATTTTAATTGTTCCAAAAATAAAAAGTCGGAGTTTCACATTCCAGATAATTCTGAAATGTTGCAGGTGGTTGGATTGGATTTTTATTGGTGTGGGTGCAAAATTTCAGCACAAAACTCAAAAATCAACATTTCAGCTCAAAACTCCAAAATCGCACCAATGGTGCACCAATGAGAAATCTCCAAATCCACCATGTCAAATGCTACCTAAGATGATTCCAGAAATATGGGGGTGATTTATAAGGATTTTTGGATGCCTTCCTCGGACATTTTCAGGTCATCTGAGGTGCTTTTCCATTTTTCCCGATTTACGAGCTTTTAATTTTTCCAGAAATAAGAAATTGGACTTCCACTTCTCAGAAAAATCCGAAATTTTTCAGGTACTTGAAATGGATTTTTATTGGTGTTTCTACAAAATTTTAGCTCAAAACTCAAAAATCGCGCAAATAGCTCACCAATGGCACACCAATGCCCCAATGGCGCAGTGAACCAATGCAAAAGAGCAATCTCCAAATCCACCATTTAAAATGCTACCTAAGATGATTCCACAAAGATGGGGATGATTTATAAGGATTTTTGGATGCCTTCCCCGGAAATTTTGAGCTTATCTGAGGTGCTTTTCCTTTTTTTTTCCGATTTACAGGATTTTAATTATTCGAAAAATAAAATGTCGGACTTCCAGACTTCAGAAAAAACTGAAATTTCACAGGTAGTTGGAATGGATTTTTGTTGTTGTGTGTACAGAATTTCAGCACAAAACTCAAAAATCAAAATTTCAGCTCAAAACTTAAAAATCGCACCTATGACGCCCCAATCGCGCACCAATGGCCCAGTGAACCAATGCATAGGAGCAATCTCCCAATCCACCATGTCAAACGCTACCTAAGATGATTCCACAAATACGGGAATGATTTATAAGGATTTTTTGATGCCTTCCCGGACATTTTGAGCTCATCTTAGGTTCTTTTCCATTTTTCCAGATTTACGGGATTTAAATTGTTCCAAAAATAAAAAGTCGGAATTCCACTTCACAGAAAAATCTGAAAATTTTCAGGTAGTCGGATTGGATTTTTATTGGTGTGTGTGCAAAATTTCAGCACAAAACTCAAAAATCAAAATTTCAGCTCAAAACTCCAAAATCGCACCAATGGTGCACCAATGCGCAATCTCCAAATCCACCATGTCAAATGCTACCTAAGATGAATCCAGAAATATGGGGGTGATTTAAAAGGATTTTTGGATGACTTCCTCGGACATTATGAGGTCATCTGAGGTGCTTTTCCATTTTTCCTGATTTACGGGATTTTAATTTTCCCAGAAATAAGAAATCGGACATCCACTTCTCAGAAAATTCTAAAAATTTTCAGGTAGTTGGATTGGATTTTTTTTGGTGTGTGTACAAAATTTTAGCTCAAAACTCAAAAATCGCACAAATAGCTCTCCAATGGGACACCAATGGCGCCCCTATAGCGCCCCAATGGCGATGTGAACCAACACAAAAGAGCAATCTCCAAATCCACCATTTAAAATGCTACCTAATATGATTCCACAAATATGGGGATGATTTATAAGGATTTTGGATGCATTCCTCGGATATTTTGAGCTTATCTGAGGTGCTTTTCCATTTTTTCCGATTTACGGGATTTTAATTTTTCCAAAAATAAAATGTCGAACTTCCACATTTCAGAAAAATCTGAAATTTCACAGGTAGATGGATTGAATCTTTATTGACCTGTGTACAGAATTTAAGCAGAAAACTCTAAAATAAAAAATTCAGCTAAAAACTTAAAAATCGCACCAATGGCGCCCCATTAGCGCACCAATGGCCCAGTGAACCAGTGCATACGAGTTATCTCCACATCCACCATGTCAAATGCTACCTAAGATTATTCCTCAAATATGGGGATGACTTATAAGGATTTTTGGATGCCTTCCCCGGACATTTTGATCTCATCTGGGATGCTTTTCCATTTTTCCCGATTTACGGGATTTTAATTGTTCCAAAAACGGAAAGTCGGACTTCCACATCTCATAAAATTCTGAAATTTTGCAGCTAGTTGGATTGGGTATTTACTGGTTTGCGTAAAAAATTTCCGCTCAGAACTCAAAAACTAAAATTTCAGCTCAAAACTCCAAAAATGCACCAACGGCGCCCCATTAGCGCACCAATGGCGCCCCAATCGCGCACCAATGGCGCCCCAATGGCCCACTGAACCAATGCATAAGAGCAATCTCCAAATCCACCATGTCAAATGCTATCTATGACGATTCCACAAATATGGGGATGATTTGTAAGGATTTTTGGATGCCATCCCCGTTCATTTTGAGCTCATCTGAGGTGCTTTACCATTTTTTTCCATTTACTGGATTTAAATTGTTCCAAAAATAAAAATCTGACTACCACATCTCAGAAAAATATGAAATTTTGCAGGTAGTCGGATTGGATTTTTATTAGTGTGTGTACAAAATTTCAGCTCAAAACTCAAAAATCAAAATTTCAACTCAAAACTCAAAAATCGCACCAATCGCGCCCCAATAGCGCTCCAATGGCCCAGTGAACCAATGCATAAGAGCAATCTCCAAATACACCATGTAAAATGCTACCTAAGATGATTTCACAATTATCGGGATGATTTATATGGATTTTTGGATGCCTTCCCCGGACATTTTGAGCTCATCTGAGGTGCTTTTCCATTTTTCCCGATTTACGGGATTTTAATTGTTCCAAAAATAAAATGTTAAGCTTCCACATCTCAGAAAAATCTGAAATTTTGCAGGCAGTTGGACTGGATTTTTATTCGTGTGTGTACAAAATTTCAGCTCAAAACTCAAAAACCGCACCAGTAGCGCACCAATGGCGCACCAATGGGCAATCTCCAAATCCACCATGTCAAATGCTACCTAAGATGATTCCACAAATATGGGGATGATTTATAAGGATTTTTGGAAGCCTTCCTCGGACATTTTAAGGTCGTCTGAGGTGCTACTATATTTTTCACGATTTACTGAATTTTAATTGTTCCAAATATAAAAAGTCGGACTTCCACATCTCAGACAAATCTAAATTTTTGCAGGTAGTTGGATTGGATTATTATGGTTGTGTGTTCCAAAGTTCAGCTCAAAACTCAAAAATAAAAATTTCAGCACAAAACTCAAAAATCGCACAAATAGCTCACTAATGGCGCACCAATAGTGCCCCAATGGCACCCCAATGGCGCCCTTATAGCGCCCAACGGCCCAGTGAACCAAAGCATAAGAGCAATCTCCAAATCCACCATGTAAAATGCTACCTAAGATGATTCCACAAATATGGGGAAGATTTATAAGGACTTTTGGATGCCTTCCGCCGACATTTTGAGCTCATCTTAGGTGCTTTTCAAATTTTTCCCGATTTACGGGATTTTTATTGTTCCAAAAATAAAAAGTCGGAATTTCACATCTCAGAAAAATTTAAAACTTTTCAGGTAATTGGATTGGATTTTTATTGGTGTGTGTACAAAATTTCAGCACAAAACTCAAAAATCAAAATTTCAGCTCAAAACTTAAAAATCGCACCAATGGCGCCCCAATCGCGCACCAATGGCCCAGTGAACCACTGCATTGGAGCAATCTCCCAATCCATCATGTCAAAGGCTACCTAAGATGATTCCATAAAAACGGGAGTGATTTATAAGGATTTTTGGATGCCTTCCCGGACATTTTGAGCTCATCGTAGGTTCTTTTCCATTTTTCCAGACTTACGGGATTTAAACTGTTCCAAAAATAAAAAGTCGGAGTTCCACATCTCAGAAAAATCTGAAATTGTTCAGGTATTTGGATTGGATTTGTATTGGTGTGTGTACCTTGAGCAAAAAACTCAAAAATTAAAATTTCAGCTCAAAACTCAAAAATCGTACCAGTAGCGTACCAATGGCGCGCCAATAGCGCACCAATGGCGCACCAATGAGCAATCTCCAAATCCACCATGTCAAATGCTACCTAATATGTGTCCACAAATATGGGGATGATTTATAGAAATTTTTGGATGCCTTCCCCGGACATTTTGAGCTCATCTGAGGTGCTTTTCTATTTTTCGCGATTTACGATATTTTAATTGTTCCAAAAAACGAAAAGTCGGACATCGACATCTCAGAAAATTCAGAAATTTTTCAGGTAGTTGGATTGGATTTTTATTGGTTTGCGTAAAAAAATTCAGCTCAAAACTCAAAAATCTGAAAAATCGTAGGTTCAGATTTACATTTTGAGCTCTTCGTAGGTTCTTTTCCATTTTTCCAGATTTATGGGATTCAAATTGTTCCAAAAATAAAAAGTCGGACTTCCACTTGTCAGAAAAATCTGAACTTTTTCAGGTATTTGGATTGAATTTTTATTGGTGTGTGTACCAAATTTGAGCAAAAAACTCAAAAATTAAAATTTCAGCACGAAACTCAAAAATCGTACCAATAGTGTACCAATGGCGCGCCAATAGCGCACCAATGGCGCACCAATGAGCAATCTCCAAATCCTCCAGGTCAAATGCTACCTATTATCTGTCCACAAATATGGGGATGATTTATAAGGATTTTTGGATGCCTTCCCCGGACATTTTGAGCTCATCTGGGGTGCTTTTCTATTTTTCTCGATTTACGGTATTTTAGTTGTTCCAAAAACGAAAATTTGGACTTCCACATCTCAGAAAATTCTGAAATTCTTCAGGTAGTTGGATTGGTTTTTTATTGGTTTACATAAAAAATTTCAGCTCAAAAGTAAAAAATCAAAATTTCAGCTCAAAACTCAAAAATCCCATCAATGGCGCCCCAATGGCCCAGTGAACCAATGCATATGAACAATCTCCAAATCCACCATGTCAAATGCTACCTATGATGATTCCACAAATATGGGGACGATTTATAAGGATTTTTGGATGTCTTTCCCGGACATTTTGAGCTCATCTGAGGTGCTTTTCAATTTTTTTCGATTTACGGGATTTTAATTGTTCCAAAAATAAAAAATCGGACTTGCACAGCTCAGAAAAAACTGAAATTTTTGAGGTATCTGGATTGGATCTTTATTAGTGTGTGTACACAATTTCAGCTCAAAACTCAAAAATCGCACCAATGGCGCACCAACAGCGCACCAATGGCGCCCCAATGAGCATTCTCCAAATCCATCATGTCAAATGCTACCTAAAATCATTTCAAAAATATGGGGAAGATTTATGCCATCCTCGGACATTTTAAGTTCATTTGAGGTGCTTTTCCATTTTTCACGATTTAAGGGATTTTAATTGTTCCAAAAATAAAAAGTCGGACTTCCACATCCCAGAAAAATCTAAAATTTTGCAGGTAGTTGGATGGGATTTTTATTGGTATGTGTACAAAAGTTCAGCACAAAACTCAAAAACAAAAATTTCAGCTCAAAACTAAAAAATCGCACAAATAGCTCAACAATGGCACCCCATTGGCGCCCCTATAGCGCCCCAACGGCCCATTGAACCAATGCATAAGACCAATCTCCAAATCCACCAAGTAAAATGCTACCTAAGATGATTCCATAAATATGGGGTTGATTTATAAGAACTTTTTTATGCCTTCCCCAGACATTTTGAGCTCTTCTTAGGTGCTTTTCAAAATTTTCCCGATTTACTGGATTTTAATTGTTCCAAAAATAAAAAATCATAATTTCACATCTCAGAAAAATCTGAAATTTTGCAGGTAGTTGGATTGGATTTTTATTGGTCTGCGTAAAAAATTTCAACACAAAACTCAAATATCAAAATTTCAGCTCAAAACTTTAAAATCGCACCAACGGCACCCCATTGCCGCACAAATGGCGCCCCAATCGCGCACCAATGGCCCTGTGAACCCAATCCACAATGTCAAATTCTACCTATGATGATTCCACAAATACGGGAATGATTTATATGGATTTTTGGATGCCTTCCCCAGACATTTTTGAGCTCATCTTAGGTTCTTTTCCATTTTCCCAAATTTACGGGATTTAAAGTATTCCAAAAATAAAAAATCGGACTTCCATATCCCTGAAAAATCTGAAATTTTTCAGGTATTTGGATTGAATTTTTATTGGTGCGTGTACCAAATTAGAGCAAAAAACTCAAAAATCAAAATTTCAGCTCAAAACTCAAAAATCGTACCAATAGCGTACCAATGGCGCACCAATGAGCAATCTCCAAATCCACCATGTCAAATGCTACCTAACATGTGTCCACAAATATGGGGATGATTCATAAGGATTTTTGAATGCCTTCCCCGGACATTTTGCGCTCATGTGGGGGGCTTTTCTATTTTTCTTGATTTACGGGATTTTAATTGTTCCAAAAACGGAAAGTCGGATTTCCACATCTCAGAAAATTCATAAATTTCTCAGGTAGTTGAATTGGATTTTTATTGGTTTGTGTAAAAAATTTCAGCTCAAAACAAAAAAATTAAAATTTCTGCTCAAAACTTAAAAATCGCACCAATGGCGCCCCAATGGCCCAGTGAACCAATGCATGTGAGCAATCTCCAAATCCACCATATCAAATGCTACCTATGATGATTTCACAAATGTGGGGATGATTTATAAGGATTTTTGGATGCCTTTCCCGGACATTTTGAGCTTATCTTAGACGCTTTTCCATTTTTTCGGATTTACGGGATTTAAATTGTTCGAAAAATAAGAAGTCGGACTTCCACTTCTCAGAAAAATCTAAAATTTTGCAGGTAGTTGGATTAAATTTTTATTGGTGTATGTACGAAATTTCAGCACAAAACTCATAAATCAAAATTTCAGCTCAAAACATAAAAATCGCACCAATGGTGCCCCAATCGCGCACCAATGGCCCAATGAACCAATGCACAGGAGCAATCTCCAAATCCACCATGTCAAATGCTACCAAAGACGATTCCACAAATATGGGGATGATTTATAAGGATTTTTGGATGCCTTCCCCGTACATTTTGAGCTCATCTTAGGTGCTTTTCCATTTCTCCCGATTTACGGGATTTAAATTGTTCCAAAAATAAAAAGTCGGACTTCCACATCTCAGAAAAATCTAAAATTTTGCAGGTAGTTGGATTGGATTTTTATTGGTGTGTGTACGAAATTTCAGCTCAAAACTCAGAAATCAAAATTTCAGCTCAAAACTAAAAAATCGCAACAATGGCGCACCAATGGCGCCCCAATAGCGCATCAATGGCGCACCGATGGCGCACCAATAGCGCATCATTGGCCCAGTGAACCAATGCGAAAGAGCAGTCTCCAAATCCACCATGTCGAATGCTACCTAAGGTGATTCGAAAAATATGGGGATGATTTATAAGGATTTTTGGATACCTTCCCCGGACATTTTGAGCTCATCTAAGGTGTTTTTCCGTTTTTCTCGATTTACGGGAATTTTGTTGTTCCAAAAACGAAAAATCTGTCTTCCACATCTCTGAAAATTCTGAAATTTTGCAGATAGTTGGATTGGGTTTTTATTGGTTCGCGTAAAAAATTTCAGCTCAAAAGTAAAAAATCAGAATTTCAGCTCAAAACTCAAAAATCGCACCAATGGCGCCCCAATGGCCCAGTGAACCAATGCATAGGAGCAATCTCCCAATCCACCATGTCAAATGCTACCTAACATGATTCCACAAATACGGGAATGATTTATAAGGATTTTTGGATGCCTTCCCCGGACATTTTGAGCTCATCTTAGGTTCTTTTCCATTTTTCCAGATTTGCGGGATTTAAATTGTTCCAAAAATAAAAAGTCGGAATTCCACATCTCAGAAAAATGTGAAATTTTGCAGGTAGCTGGATTGGAGTTTTATTGGTGTGTGGGCAAAATTTCAGCACAAAACTCAAAAATCAAAATTTCAGCTCAAAACTCAAAAATCGCACCAATGGCGCACCAATGAGCAATCTCCAAATCCACCATGTCAAATGCTGCCTGAGATGATTCCACAAATATGGGGATGATTTATAAGGATTTTTGGAAGCCTTCCTCGCACATTTTCAGGTCATCTGAGGTGCTTTTCCATTTTTCCTGATTTACGGGATTTTAGTTTTTCCAAAAATAAAAAATTGGACTTCCATTTCTCTTAAAACTCTGAAATTTTGCAGGTAGTTGGATTGAATTTTTATTGGTTTGTGTACAAAATTTTAGCTCAAAACTCAAAAATAAAAATTTCAGCTCAAAACTCAAAAATCGCACAAATAGCTCACCAATGGCGCCCCTATAATGGCCCAATGGCGCAGTGAACCAATGCATAAGAGCAATTTCCAAATCTACCATTTAAAATGCAACCTAAGTTGATTCCACAAATATGGGGATGATTTATAAGGATTTTTGGATGCCTTCCTCGGACATTTTGAGGTCATCTGAAGTGCTTTTCCATTTTTCCCGATTTACGGGATTTTAATTGTTCCAAACACAAAAAACGGACTTCCACATCTCAGAAAAATCTGAAAATTTGCAGGTAGTTTGATTCGATTTTTATTGGTTTGTGTACAAAATTTCAGCCCAAAACTCATTGGCGTACCAATGGCGCCCCTATAGCGCCCCAATGGCCCAGTGAACCAATGCATAAGAGCAATCTCCAAATCCACCATGTAAAATGCTACCTAAGATGATTCCAAAAACATGGGGATGATTTATATGGATTTTTGGATGCCTTCCCCGGACATTTTAAGGTCATCTGAGGTGCATTTCCATTTTTCACGATTTACGGAATTTTAATTGTTCCAAAAATAAAAAGTCGGAATTCCACATCTCAGAAAAATGTGAAATTTTGCAGGTAGCTGGATTGGAGTTTTATTGGTGTGTGGGCAAAATTTCAGCACAAAACTCAAAAATCAAAATTTCAGCTCAAAACTCAAAAATCGCACCAATGGCGCACCAATGAGCAATCTCCAAATCCACCATGTCAAATGCTGCCTGAGATGATTCCACAAATATGGGGATGATTTATAAGGATTTTTGGAAGCCTTCCTCGCACATTTTCAGGTCATCTGAGGTGCTTTTCCATTTTTCCCGATTTACGGGATTTTAGTTTTTCCAAAAATAAAAAATTGGACTTCCATTTCTCTTAAAAATCTGAAATTTTGCAGGTAGTTGGAATGAATTTTTATTGGTTTGTGTACAAAATTTTAGCTCAAAACTCAAAAATAAAAATTTCAGCTCAAAACTCAAAAATCGCACAAATAGCTCACCAATGGCGCACCAATGGCGCCCCTATAATGGCCCAATGGCGCAGTGAACCAATGCATAAGAGCAATTTCCAAATCTACCATTTAAAATGCAACCTAAGTTGATTCCACAAATATGGGGATGATTTATAAGGATTTTTGGATGCCTTCCTCGGACATTTTGAGGTCATCTGAAGTGCTTTTCCATTTTTCCCGATTTACGGGATTTTAATTGTTCCAAACACAAAAAAACGGACTTCCACATCTCAGAAAAATCTGAAAATTTGCAGGTAGTTTGATTCGATTTTTATTGGTTTGTGTACAAAATTTCAGCCCAAAACTCATTGGCGTACCAATGGCGCCCCTATAGCGCCCCAATGGCCCAGTGAACCAATGCATAAGAGCAATCTCCAAATCCACCATGTAAAATGCTACCTAAGATGATTCCAAAAACATGGGGATGATTTATATGGATTTTTGGATGCCTTCCCCGGACATTTTAAGGTCATCTGAGGTGCATTTCCATTTTTCACGATTTACGGAATTTTAATTGTTCCAAAAATAAAAAGTCGGATTTTCACATCTCAGAAAAATCTGAAATTTTGCAGGTAGTTGGATTTGATTTTTATTGGTGTGTGTACAAAATTTCAGCACAAAACTCAAAATCAAAATTTCAGCTCAAAACTTTAAATTCGCGCCAGTGGCGCCCCAATGGCGCACAAATGGCGCCCCAACCGCGCACCAATGGCCAGTGAACCACTGCATAGGAGCGATCTCCCAATCCACCATGTCAAATGCTACCTATGATGATTCCACAAATACGGGAATGATTTATATGGATTTTTGGATGCCTTCCCCGGACAATTTGAGCTCATCTTAGGTTCTTTTCCATTTTTCCAAATTTACGGGACTTAAAGTGTTCCAAAAATAAAAAAAACGGACTTCCACATCTCTGAAAAATCTGAAATTTTTCAGGTATTTGGATTGGATTTTTATTGTTGTGTGTACCAAATTTGAGCAAAAAACACAAAAATCAAAATTTCAGCTCAAAATTCAAAAATCGTACCAATAGCGTACCAATGGCGCACCAATGAGCAATCTCCAAATCCACCAAGTCAAATGCTGCCTAATATGTGTCCACAAATATGGGGATGATTTATAAGGATTTTTGGATGCCTTCCCCGGACATTTTGAGCTCATCTGGGGTGCTTTTCTATTTTTCTCGATTTACGGGATTTTAATTGTTCCAAAAACGAAAAGTCGGACATCCACATCTCAAAAAATTCTTACAATTTTCAGGTAGTTAAATTGGGTTTTTATTGGTTTGTGTAAATAATTTCAGCTCAAAACAAAAAAAATCAAAATTTCTGCTCAAAACTCAAAAATCGCACCAATGGCGCACCAATGGCGCCCCAATGGACCAGTGAACCAATGCATACGAGCAATCTCC
Organism: Turnera subulata; assembly: GCA_028386065.3. Classification (NCBI taxonomy): domain Eukaryota; kingdom Viridiplantae; phylum Streptophyta; class Magnoliopsida; order Malpighiales; family Passifloraceae; genus Turnera; species Turnera subulata. The sequence goes on along the minus strand of JAKUCV010005687.1, from coordinate 28,853 downwards.
AAATCCACCATGTCAAATGCTACCTATGATGATTCCAAAAATATGGGGATGATTTACAAGGATTTTTGGATGCCTTTCCCGGACATTTTGAGCTTATCTTAGATGCTTTTCCATTCTTTCGAATTTAAGGGATTTAAATTGTTCCAAAAATAGGAAGTCGGACTTCCACATCTCAGAAAAATCTAAAATTCTGCAGGTAGTTGGATTGTGTTTTTATTGGTGTATGTACAAAATTTCAGCACAAAACTCAAAAAACAAAATTTCAGCTCAAAACATAAAAATCGCACCAATGGCGCCCCAATCGCGCACCAATGGCCCAATGAACCAATGCATAGGAGCAATCTCCAAATCCACCATGTCAAATGCTTCCTAAGACGATTCCAAAAATATGGGGATGATTTATAAGGATTTTTGGATGCCTTCCCCGGACATTTTCAGCTCATCTTAGGTGCTTTTCCATTTTTCCCGATTTACGGGATTTAAATTGTTCCAAAAATAAAAAGTCGGCTTTCGACATCTCTGAAAAATCTAAAATTTTGCAGGTAGTTGGATTGGATTTTTTATTGGTGTGTGTATGAAATTTCAGCTTAAAACTCAGAAATTAAAATTTCAGCTCAAAACTAAAAAATCGCAACAATGGCGCCCCAATAGCGCACCGATGGCGCACCAATGGCCCAGTGAACCAATGCGTAAGAGCAATCTCCAAATGCACCATGTCGAATGCTACCTAAGGTGATTCCAAAAATATGGGGATGATTTATAAGGATTTTTGGATACCTTCATCGGACATTTTGAGCTCATCTGGGGTGCTTTTCCATTTTTCTCGATTTACGGGAATTTAATTGTTTCAAAAACCAAAAATCGGATTTCCACATCACTGAAAATTCTGAAATTTTGCAGATAGTTGGATTGGGTTTTTATTGGTTTTTCGTAAAAAATTTCAGCTCAAAAGTATAAAATCAAAATTTCAGCTCAAAACTCAAAAATCGCACCAATGGCGCCCCAATGGCCTAGTGAACCTATGCATAGGAGCAATCTCCCAATCCACCATGTCAAATGCTACCTAAGATGATTCCACAAATACGAGAATGATTTATAAGGATTTTTGGATGCCTTCCCCGGACATTTTGAGCTCATCTTAGGTTCTTTTCCATTTTTCGAGAATTACGGGATTTAAATTGTTTCAAAAATAAGAAGTCGGATTTCCACTTCTCAGAAAAAAGTGAAATTTTGCAGGTAGTTGGATTGGATTTTTGTTGGTGTGTGTGCAAAATTTCAGCACAAAACTCAAAAATCAAAATTTCAGCTCAAAACTCAAAAATCGCACCAATGGCGCACCAATGAGCAATCTCAAATTCCACCATGTCAAATGCTACCTAAGATGATTCCACAAATATGGGGATGATTTATATGGATTTTTGGATGCCTTCCTCGGACATTTTGAGGTCATCTGAGGTGCTTTTCCATTTTCCCCGATTTACGGGATTTTAATTTTTCCAAAAATAAATAATCGGACTTCCACTTCTCAGAAAAATCTAAAATTTTGCAGGTAGTTGGATTGGATTTTTATTGGTGTGTGTACAAAAGTTGAGCACAAAAATGATAAATAAAAATTTCAGCTCAAAACTTAAAAATCGCACCAATAGCTCACCAATGGTTCAGCAATACCGCCCCAATGGCACCCCAATGGCGCCCCTATAGCGGCCAACGGCCCATTGAACCAATGCATAAGAGCAATCTCCAGATCCACCATGTAAAATGCTACCTAAGATGATTCCATAAATATGGGGATGATTTATAAAGATTTTAGGATGCCTTCCCTAGACATTTTGAGCTCATCTTAGGTGCTTTTCAAATTTTTCCCGATTTACGGGATTTTAATTGTTCCAAAAATAAAAAGTCGGACTTTGCTTCTTAGAAAAATCTGAAATTTTGCAGGTAGTTGGATTGGATTTTTATTGGTGTGTGTACAAAATTTCAGCACAAAACTCAAAAATCAAAATTTCAGCTCAAAACTTTAAAATCGCACCAATGGCGCCCCAATGGCCTAGTGAACCACTGCATAGGAGCAATCTCCCAATCCACCATGTCAAATGCTACCTATGATGATTCCAGAAATACGGGAATGATTTATATGGATTTTTGGATGCCTTCCATGGACATTTTGAGCTCATCTTAGGTTCTTTTCCAGTTTTCCAAATTTACGGAATTTAAAGTGTTCCAAAAAAAAAAGTCGGACTTCCACTTCTCTGAAAAATCTGAATTTTTTCAGGTATTTGGATTGGATTTTTATTGGTGTGTGTACCAAATTTGAGCTCAAAACTCAAAAATAAAAATTTCAGCTCAAAACTCAAAAATCGTACCAATAGCGTACCAATGGCGCCCCTATAGTGCCCCAATGGCGCAGTGAACCAATGCATAAGAGCAATCTCCAAATCTACCATTTAAAATGCAACCTAAGATGATTCCACAAATATGGGGATGATTTATAAGGATTTTTGGATGCCTTCCTCGGACATTTTGAGGTCATCTGAAGTGCTTTTCCATTTTTCCCGATTTACGGGATTTTAATTGTTCCAAACAGAAAAAACGGACTTCCACATCTCAGAAAAATCTGAAATTTTGCAGGTAGTTGGATTAGATTTTTATTGGTGTGTGTACAAAATTTCAGCACAAAAATCAAAATCAAAATTTCAGCTCAATACTTTAAATTCGCGCCAATGGCGCACAAATGGCGCCCCAACCGCGCACCAATGGCCCAGTGAACCACTGCATAGGAGCGATCTCCCAATCCACCATGTCAAATGATACCTATGATGATTCCACAAATACGGGAATGATTTATTTGGATTTTTGGACGCCTTCCCCGGACAATTTGAGCTCATCTTAGGTTCTTTTCCATTTTTCCAAATTTACGGGACTTAAAGTGTTCCAAAAATAAAAAGTCGGACTTCCACATCTCTGAAAAATCTGAAATTTTTCAGGTATTTGGATTGGATTTTTATTGTTGTGTGTACCAAATTTGAGCAAAAAACACAAAAATCAAAATTTCAGCTCAAAATTCAAAAATCGTACCAATAGCGTACCAATGGCGCACCAATGAGCAATCTCCAAATCCACCAAGTCAAATGCTACCTAATATGTGTCCACAAATGTGGGGATGATTTATAAGGATTTTTGGATGCCTTCCCCGGACATTTTGAGCTCATCTGGGGTGCTTTTCTATTTTTCTCGATTTACGGGATTTTAATTGTTCCAAAAACGAAAAGTCGGACATCCACAACTCAGAAAATTCTTACAATTTTCAGGTAGTTGAATTGGGTTTTTATTTGTTTGTGTAAATAATTTCAGCTCAAAACAAAAAAATCAAAATTTCTGCTCAAAACTCAAAAATCGCACCAATGGCGCCCCAATGGCGCACCAATGGCGCCCCAATGGACCAGTGAACCAATGCATACGAGCAATCTCCAAATCCACCATGTCAAATGCTACCTATGATGATTCCAAAACTATGGGGATGATTTTTAAGGATTTTTGGATGCCTTTCCCGGACATTTTGAGCTTATCTTAGATGCTTTTCCATTCTTTCGAATTTACGGGATTTAAATTGTTCCAAAAATAAGAGGTCGGACTTCCACATCTCAGAAAAATCTAAAATTCTGCAGGTAGTTGGATAGAATTTTTATTGGTGTATGTACAAAATTTCAGCACAAAACTCAAAAATTAAAATTTCAGCTCAAAACATAAAAATCGCACCATTGGCGCCCCAATCGCGCACCAATGGCCCAATGAACCAATGCATAGGAGCAATCTCCAAATCCACCATGTCAAATGCTACCTAAGACGATTCCACAAATATGGGGATGATTTATAAGGATTTTTGGATGCCTTCCCCGTACATTTTCAGCTCATCCTAGGTGCTTTTCCATTTTTCCCGATTTACGGGATTTAAACTGTTCCAAAAATAAAAAGTCGGCCTTCGACATCTCTGAAAAATCTAAAATTTTGCAGGTAGTTAAATTGGATTTTTATTGGTGTGTGTACGAAATTTTAGCTTAAAACTCAGAAATCAAAATTTCAGCTCAAAACTAAAAAATCGCAACAATGGCGCCCCAATAGCGCACCGATGGCGCACCAATGGCCCAGTGAACCAATGCGTAAGAGCAATCTCCAAATGCACCATGTCGAATGCTACCTAAGGTGATTCCAAAAATATGGGGGTGATTTATAAGGATTTTTGGATACCTTCATCGGACATTTTGAGCTCATCTGGTGTGCTTTTCCATTTTTCTCGATTTACGGGAATTTAATTGTTCCAAAAACCAAAAATCGAACTTCCACATCTCTGAAAATTCTGAAATTTTGCAGATAGTTGGATTGGACTTTTATTGGTTTGCGTAAAAAATTTCACCACAAAAGTAAAAAATCAAAATTTCAGCTCAAAACTCAAAAATCGCACCAATGGCGCCCCAATGGCCCAGTGAACCAATGCATAGGAGCAATCTCCCAATCCACCATGTCAAATGCTACCTAAGATGATTCCACAAATACGAGAATGATTTATAAGGATTTTTGGATGCCTTCTCCGGACATTTTGAGCTCATCTTAGGTTCTTTTCCATTTTTCGAGAATTACGGGATTTAAATTGTTCCAAAAATAAGAAGTCGGACTTCCACTTCTCAGAAAAAAGTGAAATTTTGCAGGTAGTTTGATTGGAGTTTAATTGGTGTGTGAGCAAAATTTCAGCACAAAACTCAAAAATCAAAATTTCAGCTCAAAACTCAAAAATCGCACCAATGGCGCACCAATGAGCAATCTCAAATTCCACCATGTCAAATGCTACCTAAGATGATTCCACAAATATGGGGATGATTTATATGGATTTTTGGATTCCTTCCTCGGACATTTTGAGGACATCTAAGGTGCTTTTCCATTTTTCCCGATTTACGGGATTTTAATTTTTCCAAAAATAAATAATCGGACTTCCACTTCTCAAAAAAATCTAAAATTTTGCAGGTAGTTGGATTGGATTTTTATTGCTGTGTGTACAAAAGTTGAGCACAAAAATGATAAATAAAAATTTCAGCTCAAAACTCAAAAATCGCACCAATAGCTCACCAATGGTGCAGCAATACCGCCCCAATGGCGCCCCTACAGCGGCCAACGGCCCATTGAACCAATGCATAAGAGCAATCTCCAGATCCACCATGTAAAATGCTACCTAAGATGATTCCATAAATATGGGGATGATTTATAAAGATTTTAGGATGCCTTCCCCAGACATTTTGAGCTCATTTTAGGTGCTTTTCAAATTTTTCCCGATTTACGGGATTTTAATTGTTCCAAAAATAAAAAGTCGGACTTTGCTTCTCAGAAAAATCTGAAATTTTGCAGGTAGTTGGATTGGATTTTTATTGGTGTGTGTACAAAATTTCAGCACAAAACTCAAAAATTAAAATTTCAGCTCAAAACTTTAAAATCGCACCAATGGCGCCCCAATGGCCCAGTGAACCACTGCATAGGAGCAATCTCCCAATCCACCATGTGAAATGCTACCTATGATGATTTCACAAATACGGGAATGATTTATATGGATTTTTGGATGCCTTCCATGGACATTTTGAGCTCATCTTAGGTTCTTTTCCATTTTTCCAAATTTACGGGATTTAAAGTGTTCCAAAAAAAAAAGTTGGACTTCCACTTCTCTGAAAAATCTGAATTTTTTCAGGTATTTGGATTGGATTTTTATTGGTGTGTGTACCAAATTTGAGCAAAAAACTCAAAAATCAAAATTTCAGCTCAAAACTCAAAAATCGTACCAATAGCGTACCAATGGCGCACCAATGAGCAATCTCCAAATCCACCATGTCAAATGCTACCTAATATGTGTCCACAAATATGGGGATGATTTATAAGGATTTTTGGATGCCTTCCCCGGACATTTTGAGCTCATCTGGGGTGCTTTTCTATTTTTCTCGTATTACGGGATTTTAATTGTTCCAAAAATGAAAAGTCAAACTTCCACTTCTCAGAAAATTCTGAACTTTTTCAGGTAGTTGAATTGGGTTTTTATTGGTTTGTGTAAAAAAATTTCAGCTCAAAAAAAAAAAATCAAAATTTCTGCTCAAAACTCAAAAATTGCACCATTGGCGCCCCAATGGCCCAGTGAACCAATGCATATGAGCAATCTCCAAATCCACCATGTCAAATGCTACCTATGATGATTCCAAAAATATGGGGAATATTTATAAGGATTTTTAGATGCCTTTCCTGGACATTTTGAGCTTATCTTAGATGCTTTTCCATTTTTTTCGGATTTACGGGATTTAAATTGCTCCAAAAGTAAGAAGTCGGACTTCCACATCTCAGAAAAATTTAAACTTTTGCAGGTAGTTGGATTGAATTTTTGTTGGTGTATGTACAAAATTTCAGCACAAAACTCAAAAATCAAAATTTCAGCTCAAAACATAAAAATCGCACCATTGGCGCCCCAATCGCGCACCAATGGCCCATTGAACCAATGCATAGGAGCAATCTCCAAATCCACCATGTCAAATGCTACCTAAGATGATTCCAAAAATGTGAGGATGATTTATAAGGATTTTTGGATGGCCTCCCCAGACATTTTGAGCTCATCTTAGGTGCTTTTCCATTTTTCCAGTTTAATTGTTCCAAAAATAAAAAGTTGGACTTCCACATCTCAGAAAAATCTGAGATTTTTCAGGTAGTTGGATTGGATTTTTATTTGTGTGTGTACAAAATTTCAGCTCAAAACTCAAAAATCGCACCAATAGCGCACCAATGTCGCACCAATGATCAATCTCCAAATCCACCACATCAAATGCTACCTAAGATTATTCCAAAAATATGGGGATGATTTATAAGAATTTTTGGATGCCTTCCTCGGAAATTTTGAGGTCATCTGAGGTGCTTTTCCTTTTTTTACTATTTATAGGATTTTAATTGTACGAAAAATTAAAAAATCGGACTTCCAGAGTTCAAAAAATTCTGAAATTTTGCAGGTAGTTGGACTGGAATTTTATTCGTGTTTGTACAAAATTTCAGCTCAAAAATCAAAATTAAAAATTTCAGCTCAAAACTAAAAAATCGCACCAATAGCGCACCAATGAGCAATCTCCAAATCCACCATGTAAAATGCAACCTAAGATGAATCCACAAATATGGGGATGATTTATAAGGATTTTTGGATGCCTTCCCCACACATTTTGAGCTCAACTTAGGTGCTTTCTATTTTTCCAGATTTACGGGATTTTATTTGTTCCAAAAATAAAAAGTCGGAATTTCCCGTTTCAGAAAATTTTAAAATTTTGCAGGTAGTTGGATTGGATTTTTATTGGTGTGTATACAAAATTTCAGCACAAAACTAAAAAATTAAAACTTCAGGTCAAAACTTAAATATCGCACCAATGTCGCCCCAATAGGGCACCAATGACGCCGCAATCGCGCACCAATGGCCTAATGAACCAATGCGTAGGAGCAATCTCCAAATCCACCATGTCAAATGCTACCGAAGATGATTCCACAAATATGGGGATGATTTATAAGGATTTTTTTATGCCATCCCCAAACATTTTGAGCTCATCTTAGGTGGTTTTCCATTTTTCCCGATTTACGAGATTTAAATTGTTCCAAAAATAAAAAGTCGGACTTCCACATCTCAGAAAAATCTAAACTTTTGCAGGTAGTTGGATTGGATCTTTATTGGTGTGTGTAGTAAATTTCATCGCCCCAATGGCTCAAATAGCGCACCAATTGCGCATCAATGGCACACCAATGGCGCCCCAATAGCGCGCCAATGGCCCAGTGAACCAATGCGTAAGAGCAATCTCCAAATCCACTATGTCAAATGCTACCTATGATTATTCCACAAATATGGGGATGATTTATATGGATTTTTGGATGCCTTCCCCGGACATTTTGAGCTCATCTGAGGTGCTTTTCCATTTTTTTCGATTTACGAAATTTTAATTGTTCCAAAAATAAAAAGTCGGACATCCACATCTCAGAAATATATGAAATTTTTCAGGTAGCTGGATTGGATTTTTATTAGTGTGTGTACACAATTTCAGCTCAAAATTTAAAAATCGCACCAATGGCGCACCAATGGCGCCCCAATGAGCATTCTCCAAATCCACCGCGTCAAATGCTACCTAAGTTGATTCCAAAATTTAGGGATGATTTATAAGGATTTTTAGATGCCTTCCCCGGACATTTTAAGCTCATTTGGGGTGCTTTCCATTTTTCCCAATCTACGGGATTTTAATTGTTCCAAAAATATAAAGTCGAACTTCCAAATCCCAGAAAATTTTGAAATTTTTCAGGTAGTTGAATTGTATTTTTATTGGTGTGCTTATAAAATTTAGGCTCAAAACTCAAAAATTAAAATTTCAGCTCATAACTTAAAAATCGTACCAATAGCGTACCAATGGCGCACCAATGAGCAATCTCCAAATCCACCATGTCAAATTCTACCTAAGATGTGTCCAAAAATTTGGAGATTATTTATAAGGATTTTTGGATGCCTTCCCCGGACATTATGAGCTCATCTGGGGTGCTTTTCCAATTTTCTCGATTTACGGGATTTTAATTGTTCCAAAAACGAAAAGTCGGAATTCCGCTTCTCTGAAAATTCTGAAATTTTTCAGGTAGTTTGATTCGGTTTTTATTGGTTTGCGTAGACAATTTCAGCTCAAAACTCAAAAATCGCACCAATGGCGCCCCAAAATCGCACCAATGGCGCACCAATGGCCCAGTGAACCAATGCATAAGAGCAACCTCCAAATCCACCATGTAAAATGCTACCTAAGAAGATTCCACAAATATGAGGAAAATTTATAAGGATTTTTGGATGCCTTCCCCGGACATTTTGAGCTCATCTGAGGTGCTTTTCCATTTTTTTTCAATTTACGGGATTTTAATTGTTCCAAAAATAAAAAGTCGGACTTCCACTTCTCAGAAAAAACTGAAATTTTGCAGGTAGTTGGTTTGGATTTTTATTGTTTCGTATACAAAATTTCAGCGCAAAATTCAATAATAAAAGTTTCAGCTCAAAACTCAAAAATCGCACCAATAGCTCACCAATGGCGCACCAATAGCGCCCCAATGGCGCACCAATGGCCCAGTGAACCAATGCATAAGAGCAATCTCCAAATCTACCTTTTAAAATGCTACTAAGATGATTCAACAAACATGGGGTTGATTTATAAGGTTTATTGGACGCCTTCCCCAGACATTTTCAGCTCATCTGCGGTGCTTTTCCATTTTTTTGATTTACGGGTTTTTAATTGTTCCAAAATTAAAAAGTAGGACTTCCACATCTCATAAAAATCAAAAAATTTTCAGCTAATTGGAATGGATTTTATTAGTGTGTAAAAAATTTCAGCTCAAAACTCAAAACTCACACCAATAGCGCACCAATAGCGCCCCAGTAGCGCACCAATGGCCCAATGAACCAATGCATAAGAGCAATCTCCAAATCCACCATGTGAAATGCTACCTAAGATGATTCCAAAAATATGGGGATCATTTATAAGAATTTTTGGATGCCTTCCCCGTACATTTTGAGCTCATCTGAGGTGCTTTTCCATTTTTTTCGATTTACGGGATTTTAATTGTTCCAAAAATAAATAGTCGGACTTCCACTTCTCATAAAAATATGAAATTTTTCAGGTATTTGGATTGGATTTTATTAGTGTTTGTACAAAATTTCAGCACAAAACTCAAAAATCAAAATTTCAGCTCAAAACTCAAAAATCGCACATATGGTCGCTAATAGTGCCCCAATGGCACACCAACGGCCAGTGAACCAATGCATAAGAGCAACCTCCAAAGCCACCATGTAAAATGCTACCTAGGAAAATTTCAAAAATATGGGGATGATTTATAAGGGTTTTTGGATGGCTTCCTCGGACATTTGAGCTCATCTGAGGTGCTTTTCCATTTTTTTCGATTTACGGGATTTTAATTGTTCCAAAAATAAAAAGTCGGATTTTCACATCTCAGAAAATTCTGAAATTTTGCAGGAAGTTGGACTGGAATTTTATTCGTGTGTGTACAAAATTTCAGCTCAAAACTCAAAATTCGCACGAATAACGCACCATTGGCACACCAATGTCGCACCAATGAGCAATCTCCAAATCCACCATGTCAATTGCTACCTAAGATGATTCAAAAAATATGGGGATGATTTATAAGGATTTTTGGATGCCTTCCTCGGACATTTTGAGGTCATCTGAGGTGCTTTTCCATTTTCAATATTTATGGGATTTTAATTGTTCCGAAAATTAAAAAGTCGGACTTCCAGATCTCAGAAAAATCTGAAATTTTGCAGGTAGTTGGAATGCAATTTCATTTGTGTGTACAAAATTTCAGCTCAAAACTCAAAAATCGCACCAATAGCGCACCAATGACGCACCAATGAGCAATCTCCAAATCCACTATGTCAAATGCTACCTAAGATGATTCCAAAAATATGGGGATGATTTATTAGGATTTTTGGATGCCTTCCTCGGATATTTTGAGGTCCTCTGAGGTGCTTTTCGATTTTTCCCCATTTATGGGATTTTAATTGTTCCAAAAATAAAAAGTCGGACTTCCACATCTAAGCAAATTTTGAAAATTTTCAGGTAGTTGGATTGGATTTTTATTGGTTTGTGTACAAAATTTCAGCGCAAAACTCAAAAACAAAAATTTCAGCTCAAAACTCAAAAATCGCACCAATAGCTCACCAATGGCGCACCGATAGCTCCCCAATGGCCCAGTGAACCAATGCATAAGAGCAATCTCCATATCCACCATGTAAAATGCTACCTAAGATGATTCCAAAAATATGGGGATAATTTATAAGGATTTTTGGATGCCTTCCCCCGACATTTTGAGCTCATCTGAGGTGCTTTTCCATTTTTTTCGATTTACGGGATTTTAATTGTTCCAAAAATGAAAAGTAGGACTTCCACATCTAAGAAAAATCTGAAAATTTTCTGGTAGTTGGATTGGATTATTATTAGTTAGTGTACAAAATTTCAGCGCAAAAATCAAAAATAAAAATTTCAGCTCAAAATTCAAAAATCGCACTAATAGCTCACCGATGGCGCCCCAATAGCGCCCCAATGGCGCACCAATGGCGCCCCTATAGCACCCCAATGGCTCAGTGAACCAACGCATAAGAGCAATCTCCCATTCCACCATGTGAAATGCTACCTAAGATGATTCCAAAAATATGGGGATAATTTATAAGGATTTTTGGATGCCTTCCCCGAACATTTTGAGCTCATCTGAGGTGCTTTTCTATTTTTTTCGATTTACGGGATTTTAATTGTCGCAAAAAAAAAGTCGGACTTCCACATCAAAAAAAAATCTGAAATTTTGCAGGAAGTTGAACTGAATTTTTGTTGGTTTGTGTACAAAGTTTCTGCGCAAAACTCGAAAATCTAAAGTTCAGCCTAAAACTCAAAAATCGCACCAATAGCTCACCAAAGGAGCACCAATAGCGCCCCAATGGCGCACGAATGGCGCCCCTATAGCGCCCCAATGGCCCAGTAAACCAATGCATAAGAGCAATCTCCAAATCCATTATGTCAAATGCTGCCTAAGAAGATTCCACAAATATGGGGATGATTTATAAGATTTTTTGGATGCCTTTCGCGGACATTTTGAGCTCATCTGAGGTGCTTTTACATTTTTTTTGATTTACTGGATTTTAATTGTTACAAATAAAAAAAGTCAGACTTCCACTTCTCATAAAAATCTGAAATTTTTCAGGCAACTAAATTGAATTTTTATTAGTTTGTGTACAAAATTTCAGCTCAAAACTCAAAAATCAAAATTTCAGCACAAAACTCAAAAATCGCACCAATGGCACACAAATAGCTCCCCCAATAGCGCACCATTGGCGCCCCAATAGCGCACCAATGGCCTAGTGAACCAATGCATAAGAGAAATCTCCAAATCCATCATGTCAAATTCTACCTAGGAGGATTCCACAAATATCGGGATGATTTAAAAGGATTTTTGGATGCCTTCCTCGGACATTTTGAGCTCATCTGAGGTGCTTTTCCATTTTTCCCGATTTTTGGGATTTTAATTGTTCCAAAAATAAAAAGTTGGACATCCACTTCTCAGAAAAATCTGAAATTTTTCAGGTAGTTGGACTGGATTTTTATTCTTGTGTGTACAAATTTTCAGCTCAAAACTCAAAAATTAAAATTTCAGCTCAAAACTCAAAAATCGCACCAGCAGCGCACCAATGGCGCACCAATGAGCAATCTCCATATCCACCATGTCAAATGCTACCTAAGAAGATTCCAAAAGTATGGGAATGATTTATATGGATTTTTGGATGCCTTCCTCGGACATTTTGAGGTCATCTGAGGTGCTTCCCCATTTTTCCCGATTTACGGGAATTTAATTGTTCCAAAAATAAAAAGTCGGACTTCCACTTCTCAAAAAAATTTGAAATTTTGCAGGTAGTTGGATTGGATTTTTATTGGTTTGTGTATAAAAGTTCAGCTCAAAACTCAAAAATAAAAATTTCAGCTCAAAACTCAAAAATCGCACCTATAGCTCACCAATGGCGCACCAATAGCGCCTCAATGGCGCACCAATGGCGCCCCTATAGCGCCCCAATGGCCTAGTGAACCAATGCATAAGAGCAATCTCCAAATCCACCATGTAAAATACTACCTAAGATAATTCCACAAATATGGGGAAGAATTATAAGGATTTTTGGATGTCTTCCCCGGACATTTTGAGCTCATTTGAGGTGCTTTTCAATTTTTTTTTCAAATTACTGGATTTTAATTGTTCCAAAAATAAAAAATCAGACTTCAACATCTCATAAAAATCAGAAATTTTGCAGGTAGTTGGATTGGATTTTATTAGTGTGTGTACAAAATTTCAGCGCAAAACCCAAAAATCGCACCGATGGCGCACCAATAGCGCCCCAATAGCGCACCAGTGGCCCAGTGAACCAATGCATAAGAGCAACCTCCAAATCCACCATGTAAAATGCTACCTAAGAAGATTCCAAAAATATGGGAATGATTTAGAAGCGTTTTTGGATGCCTTCTTCGCACATTTTGAGCTCATCTGAGGTGCTTTTCTATTTTTTTCGATTTACGGGATTTTAATAGTTCCAAAAATATAAAGTTGGATTTTCACATCTCATAAAAATCTGAATTTTGCAGGTAGTTGGACTGGATTTTTATTCCTGTGTGTACAAAATTTCAGCTCAAAACTTAAAAATCAAAATTTGAGCTCAAAACCCAAAAATCGCACCAATAGCGCACCAATGGCGCACCAATGAGCATTCTCCAAATCCACCAAGTAAAATGCTACCTAAGATGATTCAAAAAATATGGGGATGATTTATAAGGATTTTTGGATGCCTAACTCGGACATTTTGAGGTCGTCTGAGGTGCTTTTCCAATTTTCCCGTTTAATTGTTCCAAAAATAAAGAGTCGGACTTCCACATCTCAAAAAAATCTGAAATTTTGCAGGTAGTTGGATTGGATTTTTATTGGTTTGTGTACTAAATTTCAGCGAAAAACTCAAAAACAAAAGTTTCAGCTCAAAACTCAAAAATCGCACCAATAGCTCACCAATGGCGCACCAATGGCGCCCCAATGGCCCAGTGAACCAATGCATAAGAGCAATCTTCAAATCTACCATGTAAAATGCTACTAAGATGATTCCACAAACATGGGGAAGATTTATAAGGATTTTTGGATGCCTTCCCCGGACATTTTGAGCTCGTCTGAGGTGCTTTTCCATTTTTTTTGATTTACGGGATTTCAATTGTTCCAAAAATAAAAAATCGGACTTCCACATCACATAAAAATCAGAAATTTGCAGTTATTTGGATTGGATTTTATTAGTGTGTGTACAAAATTTCTGTTCAAAACTCAAAAATCAAAATTTCAGCTCAAAACTCAAAAATCGCCCCAATGGCGCACCAATAGCACCCCAATAGCGCCCCATTGGCACCCCAATAGCGCACCAATGGCCCAGTGATCCAATGCATATGAGCAACCTCCAAATCCACCATGTAAAATGCTACCTAAGAAGATTCCAAAAATATGGGGATGATTTATAAGGGTTTTTGGATGCCTTCGTTGGACATTTTGAGCTCATATGAGGTGCTTTTCCATTTTTTTCGATTTACAGGACTTTAATTGTTCCAAAAATAAAAAATCGGATTTCCACATGTCAGAAAAATCTGAAATTTTGCAGGTAATTGAACTCGTGTGTACAAAATTTCAGCTCAAAACTCAAAAATCAAAATTTAAGCTCAAAACTCAATAATCGCACGAATGGCGCACCAATAGCGCACCAATGGCGCACCAATGTCGCACCAATGAGCAATCTCCAAATACACCATGTCAAATGCTACCTAAGATGATTCCAAAGTATGGGGATGATTTATAAGAATTTTTGGATGCCTTCCTCGGACATTTTGAAGTCATCTGAGGTGCTTTTCCTTTTTTCCCCATTTACGGGGATTTTAATTGTTCCAAAAATTAAAAAGTCGGACTTCCAGAATTCAGAAAAATCTGAAATTTTGCAGGTAGTTGGAATGGATTTGTATTCTTGTGTGTACAAAGTTTAAGCTCAAAACACGAAATCAAAATTTCAGCCCAAAACTCAAAAATCGCACCAATAGCGCACCAATGCCGCACTAATGAGCAATCTCCAAATCCACCATGTCAAATGCTACCTAAGTTGATTCCAAAAATTTTGGGTTGATTTATAAGGATTTTTGGACGCCTTCCTCGGACATTTTGAGGTGATCTGAGGTGCTTTTCCATTTTTCCCCATTTACGGGATTTTAATTGTTCAAAAAAAAAGTCGGACTTCCACATGTAAAAAAAATTTGAAGTTTTGCAGGTAGTTGGATTGGATTTTTATTGGTTTGTGTACAAAATTTCAGTGCAAAAATCAAAAATAAAAATTTCAGTTCAAAACTCAAAAATCGCACCAATAGCTCACCAATGGCGCACCAATAGCGCCCCAGTGGCGCACCAATGGCGCCCTATAGCGCCCCAATGGCCCAGTGAACCAATGCATAAGAGCAATCTCCAAATCCACCATGTAAAATGCTACCTAAGATGATTCCAAAAATATGGGGATGATTTATAAGGATTTTTGGATGCCTTCCCCGGACATTTTGAGCTCATCTGAGGTGCTTTTCCAATTTTTTCGGTTTACGGGATTTTAATTGTTCCAAAAATAAAAAGTTGGACTTCTATTTCTCAGAAAAAACTGAAATTTTGCAGGTAGTTGGATTGGAGTTTTATTGGTGTGTGTACAAAATTTCAGCTCAAAACTCAAAAATCAAAATTTCTGCTCAAAACAAAAAAAATCGCACCAATGGAGCACCAATAGCGCACCAATGGCGTACCAATGAGCAATCTCCGAATCCACCATTTCAAATACTACCAAAGATGATTCCAAAAATATGGGGATGATTTATAAGAATTTTTGGATGCCTTCCTCGGACATTTTGAGGTCATCTGAGGTGTTTTTCCATTTTTGCCGATTTACGGGATTTTAATTGTTCCAAAAATAAAAAGTCACTTCTCAGAGAAATCTTAAATTTTGCAGATAGTTGGATTGTATTTTTATTGGTGTGTATAGAAAATTTCAACTCAAAACTCAGAAATAAAAGTTTTAGCTCATCCACCATGTCAAATGCTACCTAAGATGATTCCACACCAGTGGCGCACCAATGGCCTACCAATGAGCAATCTCCAAATCCACCACAAAAAATGCTACCTAAGATGATTTCAAAAAAATGGGGATGATTTACAATGGTTTTTTGGATGCCTTCCTTGGACATTTTGAGGTCATCTGAGGTGCTTTTCCATTTTTCCCGATTTACGGGATTTTAATTGTTCCAAAAATAAAAAATCGGACTTCCAAATCACAGAAAAATCTGAGATTCTGCAGGTAGTTGGATTGGATTTTTATTATTGTGTGTCCAAAAGTTCAGCTCAAAACTCAAAAATTGCACCAATGGTGCACCAATGGCGCCCCAATACCGCACCAATGGCCCAGTAAACCAATGCATAAGAGCAATCTCCAAATCCACCATGTCAAATGCTACCTAAAATGATTCCACAAATATCGGGATGATTTATAACTATTTTTGGATGCATTCCCCGAACATTTTGAGCTCATCTGAGGTGCTTTTCCATTTTTCCCGATTTACAGGATTTTAATTGTTCCAAAAATAAAAAGTCTGAATTCCAATTCTCAGAAAAAACTGAAATTTCGCAGGTAGTTGGGTTGGATTTTTATTGGTGTGTGTACAAAATTTCAGCACAAAACTCAAAAATCAAAATTTTAGCTCCAAACTCAAAAATCGCACCAATGGCGCACCAATAGCGCACCAATGTCGCACCTATGAGCAATCTCCAAATCCACCATGTCAAATGCTACCTAAGATGATTCAAAAAATATGAGGATGATTTATAAGGAATTTTGGAAGCCTTCCTCGGACATTTTGAGGTCATCCGAGGTGCTTTTCCATTTTTTCCTACTTACGGGATTTTAATTTTTCCAAAAATTAAAAAGTCGAACTTCCAGATCTCAGAGAAATCTGAAAATTTTCAGGTAGTTGGAATGGATTTTTATTCGTGTGTGTACAAAATTTCAGCTCACCAATGAGCAATCTCCAAATCCACCATGTCAAATGCTGATGCAGACATAGATGCGGACACTCGAGATGGCAAGTTGAGCTTGCCCACAAGTCCAATGACACGGGCTCGATCCAAACAGATTAAAACTCAACTGCAACAACATGTGCAAGCATTGCTCAATCTTGAGTTGCAGGAGGATCGGGTAATCAAGCTTGGAGAGGAACTGAAACTGAAGCCCATCAATTTGCTGTCAATTAAGGAGTAATTGACTCGAGAGCACATTGGGCCCAGTCGACATCAATCCACCTTCAAGAAGGTGTCGACATATCCATTTTATTTTTATTAATTATAGACTAGTTTTATTTTATTTTATTATTGTAAGGATTTAATTAGTGTCCAAGTTATGTGGGCTCAATTAAATCCTAGTCCATCTAGTAATAGGAGAGGAGGCGCCAAGACTTGGAGTTCAAGGAGGAGCCGAAGTTACTGTTCACTGGCGGTACTGTTTACCGGCATTACTGTTCACCGGTATTACTGTTCACCAATGTTACTGTTCACCGACTTTACTGTTCACCGTCTTTGAGGTGGTGTGTTCTTCTATAAATAGAGACCTAGGGGTTCATTGTTAGACAGATTATTTGAGTAATAAAAAGTTCAGTTAAACCTGAATAATCTCGGCCCAAAGAGAGGAGTCTCTTTGTTTGTTTTATCCTTTGTGCTTTATTTCTTTGTTGTCTAGCACCGAGAGTTTAGGAGGTGGAGGGGCTTTCGCGTCCATCTGTTGTCTAGCATGGATTGTTAGGAGGTGAAGAGCATCGGCGCAAGAACAGTGCACGATTGGTTGTGATTTGAGATCGAGACAACTTTAGATACGAAGGTGCTTCTAGGACCGGCTAGGTGTGTTGTCGTATCAATTTAGTAGCGGATTAATTGTGATTTGAGATCGGGACAACTTTAGATACGAAGGTGCTTCGAGGCCCATCGCTTATTTCAGTGAAAAATTGAAGGGTGCACAGTTAAACTATTCGACATATGATAAAGAGCTGTATGCACTAGTACGGGCTTTACAAACATGGCAGCATTACCTATGGCCCAAAGAGTTCGTGATCCACACCGATCATGAAAGTTTGAAGCATCTAAAGGGCCAAGGAAAATTGAACAAGAGACATGCTAAATGGCTCGAGTTCATCGAGACATTTCCCTACGTGGTGAAATATAATCAAGGTAAGGATAATGTCATAGAAGATGCATTATCACAGAGGTATGCTCTTATCACTTCTCTTAGTTGGAAATTAATGGGATTTGAGCATATTAAGGACTTATACAAGGATGATCATGATTTTGCGTCAATCTATGTTGCTTGTGAACATGCTGGGTTCGGTAAGTTTTACATTGATGCAAGATATTTGTTTAAGGAACAAAAACTTTGCATCCCAGCTTGTTCGATGAGAGAATTGCTTGTTAGGAAGTCTCGTAATGGAGGTTTGATGGGACACTTTGGCGTTGCTAAGACGCTTGACATCTTGCATGAGCATTTTTATTGGCCATATATGAAGAAGGATGTTGAGCGAGTTTGTGCAGGTTGTGTTCCATGTAGACAGGCGAAATCTAGAGTGCAACCTCACGGGTTGTACACGCCATTGCCTGTTCCGGATAGTCCTTGGACTGACTTATCTATGGACTTTGTTATTGGGTTACCTCGGACCAAGCGGGGACACGACAGTGTGTTCGTTGTTGTTGACAGGTTTAGCAAGATGGCACATTTTATTGCTTGTCACAAAACAGATGATGCATCGCATGTTGCTGACTTGTTCTTTAGGGATGTGGTACGCTTGCATGGCATTCCTAAGACCATTGTTTCGGACAGGGATTCTAAGTTCCTCAGTCACTTCTGGCGTATGTTATGGAGTAAGTTGGGGACCAAGTTGTTGTTCTCGACGACTTGTCATCCTCAAACGGATGGCCAAATTGAAGTGGTGAACAGGACGCTGGGATCTTTGTTACGTGCTGTTGTGGGACGAAATTTGAAGACTTGGGGAGAGTGTTTGCCTTTGGTCGAGTTTGCTTATAACAGGAGCATTCATTCTTCTACGGGTTATTCGCCGTTTGAAATTGTTTATGGATATAACCCACTAACTCCCTTGGATTTATTGCCTTTACCTGTTAATGAGCTTGTGAGTACAGATGGACAACAAAAGGAGAAGTTAGTACGGTCTATCCATGAGAAGGCGCGACAGCGTATCGAGACCAAGAACAAGAAGTATGCTCAAAAGGCTAATCAAGGGCGCAAGCTTGTGAGGTTTGAGCCTGGCGATTGGGTTTGGGTACACTTTCGGAAGGAGAGGTTTCCTAAGCAACGGAAATCTAAGCTTGATCCACGTGGAAATGGACCATTTCAAGTTCTTGAACGCATTGGCGACAATGCTTAAAAGATTGACCTGCCCAGTGAGTATGGCGTTAGTGTCACATTCAATGTTGCTGATCTTACTCTCTTTGACCACGCAGATATAGATTCGAGGGCGAATCCTTTTCAGGAGGGGGGGGATGATGCAGACATAGATGCGGACACTCGAGATGGCAAGTTGAGCTTGCCCACAGGTCCAATGACACGGGCTCGATCCAAACAGATTAAAACGCAACTGCAACAACATGTGCAAGCATTGCTCAATCTTGAGTTGCAGGAGGATCGGGTAATCAAGCTTGGAAAGGAACTGAAACTGAAGCCCATCAATTTGCTGTCAATTAAGGAGTAATTGACTCGAGAGCACATTGGGCCCAGTCGACATCAATCCACCTTTAGGAAGGTGTCGACATATCCATTTTATTTTTATTAATTATAGACTAGTTTTATTTTATTTTACTATTGTAAGGATTTAATTAGTGTCCAAGTTATGTGGGCTCAATTAAATCCTAGTCCATCTAGTAATAGGAGAGGAGGCGCCAAGACTTGGAGTTCAAGGAGGAGCCGAAGTTACTGTTCACTGGCGGTACTGTTCACCGACTTACTATTCACCGGCGTTACTGTTCACCGATTTACTGTTCACCGCCTTTGAGGTGGTGTGTTCTTCTATAAATAGAGACCTAGGGGTTCATTGTTAGACAGATTATTTGAGTAATAAAAAGTTCAGTTAAACTTGAATAATCTCGGCCCAAAGAGAGGAGTCTCTTTGTTTGTTTTATCCTTTGTGCTTTGTTTCTTTGTTGTCTAGCACCGAGAGTTTAGGAGGTGGAGGGGCTTTCGCGTCCATCTGTTGCCTAACACGGATTGTTAGGAGGTGAAGAGCATCGGCGGAAGAACAGTGCACGATTGGTTGTGATTTGAGATCGGGACAACTTTAGATACGAAGGTGCTTCTAGGACCGGCTAGGTGTGTTGTCGTATCAAATGCTACCTAAGATGATTCAAAAAATATGGGGATGATTTATATGGATTTTGAATGCCTTCCTCTGACATTTTGAGGTCATCTGTGGTGCTTTTCCATTTTTCCCTATTTACGGGATTTTAATTGATCCAAAAACAAAAAGTTGGACTTCCACTTCTAGGGAAAATCTGAAATTTTGCAGGTAGTTGCATTGGATTTTTGTTGGTTTGTGTACAAAATTTCAGCCTAAAACTCAAAAATAAAAATTTCTGCTCAAAACTCAAAAATCGCACCAATAGCTCACCAATGGCGCACCAATAGCGCCACAACGGCGCCCCAATGGCCCAGTGAACCAACGCATAAGAGCAATCTCCAAATCCACCATGTAAAATGCTACCTAAAATGATTCGAAAAATATGGGGATGATTTATAAGGATTTTTGAATGCCTTCCCCGGAGATTTTGAACTCATCTGAGGTGCTTTTCCATTTTTTCCGATTGACGGGATTTTAATTGTTCCAAAAATAAAAAGTCAGACTTCCACTTCTCAAACAAATCTGAAATTTTGCAGGTAGTTAAATTGGATTTTTATTGGTTTGTGTATAAAATTTCAGTGCAAAACCCAAAAATAAAAATTTCAGCTCAAAACTCAAAAAATCGCACCTATAGCTCACCAATGGCGCACCAATAGCGCCCCAATGGCGCACCAATGGCGCCCCTATAGCGCCCCAATGGCCCAGTGAACCAAGGCGTAAGAGCAATCTCCATTTCCACCATGTAAAATACTACCTAAGATGATTTCACAAATATGGGGAAGATATATAAGGATTTTTGGACGCCTTCCCCGGACATTTTGAGCTCATCTGAGGTGCTTTTCCATTTTTTTTTCAAATTACTGGATTTTATTTGTTTCAAAAATAAAAAATCGGACTTCCACATCTCATAAAAATCAAAAATTTTGCAGGTAGTTGGATTGGATTGTATTAGTGTGTGTACAGAATTTCAGCTCAAAACCCAAAAATCGCACCAATGGCGCACCAATAGCGCACCAATGGCCGAGTGAACCAATGCATAAGAGCAACCTCCGAATCCACCACGTAAAATGCTACCTAAGAAGATTCCCAAAATATGGGAATGATTTATAGGGGTTTTTGGATGCATTCTTCGGACATTTTGAGCTCATCTGAGGTGCTTTTCCATTTTTTTCCATTTACGGGATTTTAATTGTTCCAAAAATATAAAGTCGGACTTTCACATCTCAGAAAAATCTTAAATTTTGCAGGTAGTTGGACTGGATTTTTATTTTTTTGTGTACTAAATTTCAGCTCAAAACTTAAAAATCAAAATTTCAGCTCAAAACCCAAAAATCGCACCAATAGCGCACCAATGGCTTACCAATGAGCAATCTCCAAATCCACCACGTAAAATGCTACCTAAGATGATTCAAAAAATATGGGGATGATTTATAAGGATTTTTGGATGCCTTCCTCGGACATTTTGAGGTCATCTGAGGTGCTTTTCCATTTTTCCAATTTAATTGTTCCAGAAATAAAAAGTCGGACTTCCACACCTCAGAAAAATCGGAAATTTTGCAGGTAGTTGGATTGGATTTTTATTGTTTTGTGTACTAAATTTCAGCGCAAAACTCAAAAACAAAAGTTTCAGCTCAAAACTCAAAAATCGTGCTAATAGACAAATGACGCACCAATGGCGCCCCAATGGCCCAGTGAACCAATGCATAAGAGCAATCTCCAAACCTACCATGTAAAATGCTACTAAGATGATTCCACAAACATGGGGACGATTTATAAGGATTTTTGGATGCCTTCCCCAGACATTTTGAGCTCATCTGAGGTGCTTTTCCTTTTTTTTGATTTACGGCAATTTAATTGTTCCAAAAATAAAAAGTAGGACTTCCATATCTCATAAAAATCAGAAATTTTGCAGGTAGTTGGATTGGATTTTATTAGTGTGTGTACAAAATTTCTGCTCAAAACTCAAAAATCGCACCATTGGTGCACCATTAGCGCCCCAATAGCGCACCAATGGCCCAATGAACCAATGCATATGACCAATCTCCAAATCCACCATGTAAAATGCTACCTAAGAAGATTCGAAAAAATATGGGGATGATTTATAAGGGTTTTTGGATGCCTTCCTCGGACATTTTGAGCTCATATGAGGTGCTTTTCCATTTTTTCGATTTACGGGACTTTAATTGTTCCAAAAATAAAAAGTCGGATTTTCACATGTCAGAAAAATCTGAAATTTTGCAGGTAGTTGGACTGGATTTTTATTTTTGTGTACAAAATTTCAGCTCAAAACTCAAAAATCAAAATTTAAGCTCAAAACTCCATAATCGCACGAATGGCGCACCAATAGCGCACCAATGGCGCACCAATGTCGCGCCAATGAGCAATCTCCAAATACACTATGTCAAATGCTACCTAAGATGATTCCAAAAGTATGGGGATGATTTATAAGGATTTTTGGATGCCTTCCACGGACATTTTGAGGTCATCTGAGGTGCTTTTCCATTTTTCCCGATTTACGGGATTTTAATTGTTCAAAAAAAAAGTCGGACTTCCACATCTAAAAAAATTTGAAATTTTGCAGGTAGTTGGATTGGATTTTTATTGGTTTGTGTACAAAATTTCAGTTCAAAAATCAAAAATAAAAATTTCCGCTCAAAACTCAAAAATCGTACCAATAGCTCACCAATGGCGCACCAATAGCGCCCCAATGGCCCAGTGAACCAATGCATAAGAGAAATCTCCAAATCCACCATGTAAAATGCTACCTAAGATGATTCCAAAAATATGGGGATGATTTATAAGGATTTTTGGATGCTTTCCGCGGACATTTTAAGCTCATCTGAGGTGCTTTTCCATTTTTTTCGATTTACGGGATTTTAATAGTTCCAAAAATAAAAAGTCGGACTTCCACATCTAAGAATAATCTGAAAATTTTCAGGTAGTTGGATTGGATTTTTATTGTTTTGTGTACAAAATTTCAGCGCAAAACTGAAAAATAAAAATTTCAGCTCAAAATTTATAAATCGCACCAATCGCTCACCAATGGCGCACCAATGGCCCAGTGAACCAATGCGTAAGAGCAATCTCCAAATCCTTTATGTCAAATGCTACGTAAGAAGATTCCACAAATATGGGGATGATTTATAAGGATTTTTGGATGCCTTCCCCAGACATTTTGAGCTCATCTGAGGTGCTTTTCCATTTTTTTCGATTTACGGTATTTTAATTGTTCCAAAAATAAAAGTTGGACTTCCACTTCTCATAAAAATCTGAAATTTTGCAGGTAGTTGGATTGGATTTTATTAGTGTGTGTACAAAATTTCAGCTCAAAAATCAAAAATCAAGATTTCAGCTCAAAACTCAAAAATCGCAACAATGGCGCACCAATAGCGCCCCAACAGCGCACCAATGGCCCAGTGAACCAATGCATAAGAGGAACCTCAAAATCCACCCTGTAAAATGCTACCTAGGAAGATTTCAAAAATATGGGGATGATTTATAAGGATTTTTGGATGCCTTCCTCGGTCATTTTGAGCTCATCTGAGGTGCTTTTCCATTATTTTCGACTTACGGGATTTCAATTGTTCCAAAAATAAAAATTCGGATTTTCATATCTCAGAAAAATCAGAAATTTTGCAGCTAGTCGGACTGTATTTTTATTCGTGTGTGTACAAAATTTCAGCTCAAAACTCAAAAATCAAAATTTCAGCTCAAAACTCAAAAATCGCACAAATAGCGCCCCAATGGCGCACCAATGTCGCACCAATGACCAATCTCCAAATCCACCATGTCGAATGCGACCTAAGATTATTCCAAAAATATGGGGATGATTTATAAGGAATTTTGGATGCCTTCCTCGGACATTTTGAGGTCATCTGAGGTGCTTTTCCATTTTTCCCTATTTACGCTATTTTAATTGTTCCAAAAATTAAAAAGTCGGATTTCCAGTTCTCAGAAAAATCTAAAATTTTGTAGGTAGTTGGAATGGATCTTTATTAATGTGTGTACAAAATTTTAGCTCAAAACTCAAAAATTAAAATTTCAGCTCAAAATTCAAAAATCACACCAACGAGCAATCTCCAAATCCACCATGTCAAATGCTACCTAAGATGATTTCAAAAATATGGGGATGATTTATAAGGATGTTTGGATGCCTTCCTCGGACATTTTGAGTTCATCTGAGGTGCTTTTCCATTTTTTTCGATTTATGGGATTTTAATTGTTCCAAAAGTATCACATCTAAGAAAAATCTGAAATTTTGCAGGTATTTGGATTGGATTTTTATTAGTTTGTGTACAAAATTTCAGCGCAAAACTCAAAAATAAAAATTTCAGCTCAAAACTCAAGAATCGCACAATTAGCTCACCAATGGCGCACCAATAGCGCCCCAATGGCGCTCCTATAGCGCCCCAATGGCCAGTGAACCAATGCATAAGAGCTATCTCCAAATCCACCATGTAAAATGCTACCTAAGAGGATTCCACAAATATGGGGAAGATTTATAAGGATTATTGGATGCCTTCCCCGGAAATTTTGAGCTCATCTGAGGTGCTTTTCCATTTTTTTTCAATTTATTGGATTTTAATTGTTCCAAAAATAAAAATTCGGACTTCCACATCTCATAAAAATCAGAAAATTTGCAGGTAGTTGGATTGGATTTTATTAGTGTGTGTACAAAATTTCAGCTCAAACCTCAAAAATCGCACCAATGGCGAACCAATAACGCCCCAATAGCGCACCAATGGCGCCCCAATAGCGCACCAATGGCCCAGTGAACCATTGCATAAGAGCAACCTCCAAATCCACGATGTAAAATGCTGCCTAAGAAGATTCCAAAAATATGGGGATGATTTATAAGGGTTTTGGATGCCTTCTTCGGACATTTTGAGCTCAACTGAGGTGCTTTTCCATTTTTTTTGATTTACGGGATTTTAATTGTTCCAAAAATATGAAGTCTGATTTTCATATCTGAGAAAAATTTGAAATTTTGCAGGTAGTTGGACTGGATTTTTTTTCCTGTGTGTACAAAATTTCAGCGCAAAACTCAAAAATCAATATTTCAGCTCAAAACCCAAAAATCGCACCAATAGCGCACCAATGGCGCAACAATGAGCAATCTCCAAATTCGCCATGTAAAATGCTACCTAAGATGATTCAAAAAATATGGGGATGATTTATAAGGATTTTTGGATGCCTTCCTTGGAGTGTATGATGCATCCAAGACCCTATCAACTAAGAGGGAAGAATGCCATGAGAGAGATCAAGGTAACTAAACAAGTCCTTGTTTCTTTTTCCATTGGGAGGTATTCCGACCAAGTGTTGTGTGATGTTGTGCCTATGATTGAGAACCATCTAGTGCTCGGTAGACCCTGGCAATTTGAAAGGAGAGTGGCTCCTGATAGAGATAAGAGTAGGTACTCATTATACATGGGGGACCAGAAGTTTTTCCTTCGGCCATTGTCTCCACAAGAAGTCAATGAAGATCAATTGCATATTAGAGGAAGAGTGGCAGCATGGCGAGCTGAGCTGGCCGAAGCTCAAGCCAAGCTTGAGGAAAAGAGGAAAGTTGAGAACCTTGCAAAAGGAGAGTTAGAGAGGGAGGCTGAGAGCCTTGCAAAAGGAGAGCTAGAGAGGAAGGCTGAGAGCCTTGCAAAAGGAGAGGAGAGCTCAAAAGAAAGATTTGAGGAGAATGCCGAGAGTGAGAGAAGAAAAGAGTTAAAAGAAGTCTCAAAAGAAATTGTGTTAAAGGGCTCAAATGAGAGAGAAGTGAGGGTTGAATATGAGGGGAAAAAGAGTTTGTTTGTACTTTTGTACAAGGAAGCTTGGTTTAAAGCTAACCTTAACCCTTGTCTTTCTAGATGTGTTGTGTTTCTTTTGCAGGTTTCTAGGGATGCTTGTAATGTAGGATTGTCGGCCCTAAAGGAAGATGGAATTACACATGGGGCGCCGATTACAATCACAAAGGAGCATCAGAGTGCTAATTACTTGTTGCTTGATCCGGGAGGAGAAGCTACGCGTGTCATGCTTGATCCTCCATGCATAAAGCTTGGTTAACAAAGTGAGTATCATGATCATGCTACATTCGATATTACTGAAATTCCACCTATTGATTTCGTAGGCATCGATTCGAGGACGAATCGCTTTGAGGAGGGAGGGAATGATGCAAATTACCTATACAAGCTTGGATATGGCAAGCTTATCTTCAGAGGTATCAAAGAGGAGCATCGATCTCACAAGAATTTCAAGAAGAGTTGGACATCAAATCGAAGGACGCGAAGAACGCGTGCAGAAATTCCTGGACCGTGCAGTATCAGGAATAAATTCATATCTCGAGATCTACAACTAGTATTACTGAGATCTTGGACTCTCTGGAAAGATAAGACAAAGATCTACAAATTTTATGTTGAGCCCAGAAGCTGAATCGGCCGTTTTCCTTTACTAAAATGCGCTTGACGTCTACGGACAGATTCTGTCCGGAAATTCGGTTTAGTTTTTATTATTTGGGCTAAAGTGTTTTTAGTTGGGTTTTATTATTTGTTGGGTTTGTAATTTCGTCTTGGACTATATTTGGGTTATTGTTTTTGGGCTTTAGTTAAGTTAATTGTTTTTTATTGTAAGGTTTTAATTAGTGTCCAAGTTATGTGGGCTCAACTAAAACCTAGTCCAATTAGGGTTAGCGTTTCGGTCACTTTAGGGTTTGGAATAAGGTTTGGCTGACTTGGCCCTATTAGGTGACGACCTAGGATTAGTATAAATACTTTCTTTACTTTTAGAATTAGGAGGATGATGAATTTTGTTAAAGAAAAATACGGTTACTCTTTTGAGAGTTTCTTTTTTTTCGTGAACAGTAACAATTAGGGTTTACTATTCTGATGAACAGTAACTCGATTTTTTTAAAAGTGAACAGTAACGTCGACTAGGGTTTATGAAGAACCCATACTGAAAATAAAACTGACAGCAACAACAAGATAGGCCACGAATTGAATGAAAACACAATTGACAAAAACAAAAACGAAAAGAGATATGATTGATTGAAACATGCTCCGCTACCAAAAGATGAAACGGCAGAAACCTTAGAATCAGCACCAGAATTCCCACAGAATCAGATTGTGGTTCCGACCTCAATCTCAATCAAACTAAGCAATTCACCTCCCCTTATTCCTCCCAAATCAGCATGAATAGAAATAAGAATACTTGAATCACCAAGGGTGTCGTCACCCCTGAAGCCCTAATCAGCAAGAGAAACAGAAATAACAACAAGGAATTAGAACACGCCACAGAATTGGATAAACTTGATAAGTAATCTAAATCCTTAGAATAAACCAAGAGACTCAGCACTCAAGGTTTCCAAGAGCATCAGCACTCATGGATTTGTTTGAATCACTCAAACAGAAAAGAAACTCTCAAAAGAGTAACCGTATTTTTTTAAAACAAAATTCATCATCCTCCTAATTCTGAAAGTAAAGAAAGTATTTATACTAATCCTAGGTCGTCACCTAATAGGGCCAAGTCAGCCAAACCCTATTCCAAACCCTAAAGTGACCGAAACCCTAACCCTAATTGGACTAGGTTTTAATTGAGCCCACATAACTTGGACACTAATTAAAACCTTACAATAAAAACCAATTAACTTAGCTAAAGCCCACAAATAATAACCCAAATATAGTCCAAGACGAAATTACAAACCCAACAAATAATAAAACCCAACTAAAAACACTTTAGCCCAAATAATAAAAACTAAACCGAATTTCCGGACAGAATCTGTCTGTCAACTTCAAGCGCATTTTAGTAAAGGAAAACGGCCGATTCAGCTTCTGGGCTCAACATCAAATTTGTAGATCTTTGTCTTATCTTTCCAGAGAGTCCAAGATCTCAGCAATCCTAGTTGTAGAGCTCGCGATTTGAATTTATTCCCGATACTGCACGGTCCAGGAATTTCTGCACGCGTTCTTCGCATCCTTCGCTTTGATGTCCAACTCTTCTTGAACTTCTTGTGAGATTGATGCTCCTCTTTGATGCCTCTGAAGATAAGCTTGCCATGTCCAAGCTTGTCTAGGTAATTTGCATCATTCAAAGATGATACGGCAGGAACCCTAAAATCAGCAACAGAATTCCCACAGAATCAGATTGTGGTCCCGACCTCATTCTCAATCAAACTAAGCAATTCACCTCCCCTTATTCCTCCCAAATCAGCATGAAAAGAAATAAGAATACTTGAATCACCAAGGGTGTCGTCACCCCTGAAACCCTAATCAGCAAGAAAAACAGAAATAACAAGAAGGAATTAGAACATGCCACAGATTTGGATAAAACTTGATAAGTAATCTAAATCCTTAGAATAAACCAAGAGAATCAGCACTCAAGGTTTCCAAGAGCATCAGCACTCATGGATTTGTTTGAATCACTCAAACAGAAAAGAAACTCTCAAAAGAGTAACCGTATTTTTTTTTAACAAAATTCATCATCCTCCTAATTCTGAAAGTAAAAAAAGTATTTATACTAATCATAGGTCGTCACCTAATAGGACCAAGTCAGTCAAACCCTATTTCAAACCCTAAAGTGACCGAAACCCTAACCTTAATTGGACTAGGTTTTAATTGAGCCCACATAACTTGGACACTAATTAAAACCTTACAATAAAAACCAATTAACTTAACTAAAGCCCACAAATAATAACCCAAATGATGCAAACAAGGGTCTTTCAAGCACCATTGGAGAGGAAGATGGCGCCATGGCGTTGCCTCAAGGTCCAATTACAAGAGCAAGATCAAAGATGCTCAAGAATCAGCTCTTGGTTCA
>JAKUCV010005686.1:22650-58417 GCA_028386065.3 Turnera subulata | reverse complement strand
ATGGTGCAATCTTCTCCCTGATATTAGTTTGTCTTGGGCTTTCTATAATATGGTTAAACATGGGAAAACTTCTCATATTGATTGGCCAAGACCCCATTATAGCACATGAAGCAGGCAAATTCACAACCTGCCTCATTCCGGCCCTTGTGGCTTATGCAACTTACCAGCCGCTTCTGCGATTTTATCAGACCCAGAGCGTCATCATACCCATGCTTATGTGCTCCTGCGTCACTCTTACTTTACATATACCTCTGTCCTGGTTCTTGGTCTACAAGTCTGGCCTTAACAACCTTGGTGGAGCATTAGCAATCGGCATCTCCAATTGGTTGAATGTAATTTTCCTTGGACTGCACATGAACTACTCTTCTGTGTTTGCAAAAACCAGGGTTCCAGTTTCCATGGAGCTGTTCCAAGAAATTGGGGAGTTCTTCCGTTATGCCATCCCTTCATCACTTATGATTTGGTAAAATTTAAGTCCTTTCTAATGATTTTACTTTTTGGTCTTTTTCATAAAGAGCTGAATGCTGAAATATTCTAATTAACTTTGGCAATGAACTGAATTTGAACTGCTAAAAATTGCAGTCTACAATGGTGGTCGTACGAGATTGTAATATTATTGTCAGGGCTTTTGCCAAACCCACAACTAGAGACCTCAGTCCTATCTGTCTGGTAAGCTCTTCATTTGTTGCTGTCCACCAAAATTCACTAGCATTACTTATCTTATGCTTATTTTGATCTGACCTGCCGTCTAATAATGTAATTAACAGTCTTACAACGATCTCAACACTCTATTCAATACCATATGGACTAAGCGCAGCAGTAAGGTTTGTCCACTACCCATCTGCATTAAGTAATACTATAGTTAGACTATTGGGTGCTCAAACTTTATTTCTATCCTGACGAGAAATAACTGCTCGTATATTTCTTTTGTTTATTTATTTGATACAATGAGGCATGGGGGTAATTGATATTTATTGTTCTTGGTTGTTCATATTATGTAGCACAAGGGTCTCAAATGAATTAGGAGCCGGGAACCCACAAGCAGCCAGAGTGGCTGTCTATTCCGTGATGATTCTTGCAGTGACAGAGTTATTAGCGGTCAGTGGAGCTCTCTTTGCGAGCCGGCATGTCTTCGGTTACATCTTCAGTGGCGACAAGGAAGTCGTGGACTATGTCTCCACCGTTGCTCCTCTGGTTTGTTTGTCTGTGATAGTTGATGGTTCACAAGGAGTTCTCTCAGGTTTGCATTTCATCTCCAATGTCTTACTTATAATAGGAAAACATATTGTTCTTTTGAGAGCTAAAATTTCTACAGTATTGACAAAGCTAGTATAGTGTTAATCCCAGTTATTTTGTTGTGTAATTAAGGTGTTGCAAGGGGGTGCGGATGGCAAAAACTTGGGGCTTATGTGAATCTTGCATCATTGTATCTGGGTGGAGTTCCTGCTGCAGCTTTACTGGGCTTTTGGTTGCAGCTTAGAGCAAAAGGACTTTGGTTTGGCTTACAACTTGGTGCCATTTTGCAGACAATTTTGCTCCTCGTGGTAACATGTTGTACCAATTGGGAAAAACAGGTTAGACCCTTTCTTCTTGTTCCAATCTGCTTGTCTATGGAAAAGCTAAA
Source organism: Turnera subulata (assembly GCA_028386065.3). Lineage (NCBI taxonomy): Eukaryota > Viridiplantae > Streptophyta > Magnoliopsida > Malpighiales > Passifloraceae > Turnera > Turnera subulata. The sequence continues at coordinate 56,793 of JAKUCV010005686.1, read as the reverse complement.
GATTGTGTTTGTCAAAGTCTAAAAATGCAATTAATTATCTGAATTTTTTTTGGTCCTCTTTGATTTCGCAGGCAATCAATGCAAGGGAAAGAATCTTTGAGGGAAGAAGATCTCGGACAAAACACGTATTAGTATGACCGCGAGGCCATCGGAAAGAAATATTTAAGGAATTAATTCTAATTTTGCTAGCTGCTTGTAGTACAGACAGACAATTGAATTTGTTTTGCCTGAAAGAAATGTTAGCAAGATAATTATTTATTTTTTGACAAATTTGTCAAGATAATTATGTTGTCTACTCCAGTTGGGTTTTTAATAACCCTTTCGAGGGGATGAAAAGCTTCACGGATTGAGGATGATTCAAAATTAATTAAGCTAGATGCCTAGATCTAAAAGAAGATGTAATTCCATCATTCTTATAAACGTGCCGGCTCGCAGAATTCACCTGTGCAATAACTAATATAACGCCAAAAAACTTTGTCGCTAATGCATGCATTTAGCCGTAGTGAAATTTCTTTAGCGATTTGACCACTTCTGTATGTTGGAATAATATCTCCCCACCAAGGTTATTAAACCCGGCCCGGCCATTGACCCGTTTCAGTGGTCGGGTCACAGTTTTAGAAGTCTAATCGGGGTCCAATCGGGTCTGACCGGTATTAAGAATAATAATAAAAATATGTATATTTTTACATAAAGGTCCAACCAAAGGTCAGATCATAGTCTGACCAAGACAATTTTTTTGAAATTTTTGACTTTTAACCCGAAAAAACCGGAAATGGGTCAACAAAATTGGAGAATCCGGCATGACCCGGCCGATTTTTTTGGAGGGTACAAACCGGAGGGGTAAAAAACCCGGATTTATCTCCGGGTCGCGGTTAATCCAGTTCAACCGGCCGGGCCGGGCCGGGTTTGATAACCATGCTCCCCACTCTACATTAATTAATAATCGAGCATTAACGCTTTTAGTCTCGGGTTCGAGTCTCACTTTCCTCGACTACTATAAAAAAAAAATCGAGCATTAAGCTGTTTTTTTTCCTCTTTTTGTTTGATATTGACATAATAATAGCTTTAAGCATCTAGATCAGCACATCATAACGGGATCGTTAATAATTAGTATAAGTCCGGATCTGAATCTTTGCTCCATTTAATTTAGGATGAAGACGAAATTCTTACATCAAACTTGAACAATCTTGTCACGGGTCATAGAAATAATAGGTTATACTTTATGACTGACAATGTCAGGCCAAGTAGCTAATTTTTCTGGTAAATCAGTTTTTTTTTTTTTCAATTCGATCGAAAACATAAGACTATATATCGATAATAAGCTGATAAAGGTATAATCCCAACAAAAATCCAACTTAAAATGCAGACCAAATATTGGCAAATCCAACTAAAGTTACTAAACCAGCCATCCAAGCTACTTTTATAATCCAATGAATATGCTTTGCCAATATTTGCACTGGACGTGCATATGTGCGCCAAAAGATACAAGGCGTAACTTTGGAATATAGCTCTAAGTATCACACACACTACAGGCAATACTTTATTTGCCCATAGTACCTACCAGTGTAGTGATTATTTCTACATACTAGTGTATTAATATAAGAGCATCCACTAGTGCTCCCAGATATTAAAATATGTGGTGTTTATCGTATTTTGTTGGAGGGTCTCACCTCTAAAGAATGTCGGAATGAAAAAATGACAATCACAGTACTAATTTCTTTTTTTTTTTTAACAAAAAAAATAATATAAGAGAATTGCCATAAAGTTGGACACATATTGATGCGCTTCCATCTTTGTTTTTCTCTCGGCTGGGTTTGGTACATTTCACTCCAGCAAAAGAGATTCTGAGGGCTAAGGTTATACCTAAGAAGTCATGGAAGGCTCTGAAAAGAACTTGGAACAGAGTTTACTTCCAAATCGGAGTGAAGTGAGAACAGAAGGTCCAGTGACATGGGATGTGTTATTTCAAGAGGTGAAAAGACTAGCTTATGTAGCAGGACCCATGGTGGCTACGTTTATAACCCTGTTATTGTTGCAATTTATATCCATGACGATGGTGGGTCACCTTGGGGAGCTTGCTCTTTCAAGCACAGCCATAGCCATATCTCTGGCTAACATAACTGGATTCAGTCTCCTTGTAAGTTTTTTTCCTCTCTGCATTAGTAACATTATATGCCTGGGCTATATATTGCAGTTCTTAGTTCTTCATAAACACCATAATCTTGTAATGCTTTTGAAATTGCTGGAAATTAAATACACTTCTTTGTTCTTGATATATATTGGGAGATTGATCTATATGCCTGATGCTCTCGCTGCCATATGCTCTGGCCATAACCAAAAAAAAAAAATTGTGCTTATATGTCCGGATAAATTTCACAATTAATGCCAGCAACTAACCTATCGCAAAAGGAATCCTAAGAAGCAAAACGCAGTGATGCAACTAGTGACATCATTATTCAACAACTTACAGTATATATATATACTTTTTGCGACTTGCCAAAGCCAGACCCCAAGGGGAGTCGTACAACACCATTCGTACGTATAATCATCCATTGTGGTTAGATCCGAAAGATTATGGGTTGCAAAGCAGCTTGTTATTTGTCAGTGCAAACAAATATATAATTCACATATTTTAAAAGAGACTGGCTGATTAATTATCTTATCAAGTGGGATTAATACGTTTCCTACAAGTTCAAAAAACGAGGTTATATTGTTTTTGGTCGAAATATATAAAAGTTGCTTGCTAGTTTTTTTTTTTTTTGGTACATAAACGGCCAAACGGCCAAACAAAACAATTACCAACTAAACATAATTAGTCCTAAGTAGTCTAGGCTGGCCAACACCCAGCATATCTCCAAACAGCGCATTTTCCAGGAATGGAGGAGGAAAATCAAATTTCTGCAGAAGCAGGTCTTGTGCGCACCCAGCATTTGCCAACAAATCAGCACACTGGTTCGCCTCGCGGTAAGCATGACACACCTGAACTTGCCACGGTTTCTGAAGGAGATCACCAATATTCTTCACCAGAGCATAGTTGGTATCCCTCCGGGGTTCCTCACCCATCAACAGTTGCACCACAACCTGAGAATCCACCTCCAAGATCACCTGCTTAAATTTCTTCTCCCAGGCTACCTCTAAACCGACTTTCACTGCCCATAGTTCCGCCTTGACTGATGAACAAATCCCCAAATTCTGGGCAAAGCCAACTAAGAATCTACCCTCCTCATCCCGAATCAATCCTCCGGCACCAGCAGCACCGGGATTACCCTTCGATGCACCATCTGTATTCAGTTTAACCCAACCTATCAAAGGAGGTTTCCAATTGATCAACATATCTGATTTGTCACATAAGCCATTTAATTTAGAATCCAATCCCCTAGCCATCTGAATTTCCTCTAAAAAGTGCAGTATTGCTACAACAGATAACGAAATGTTTCTGTTTTGGTGCACCCATCTCTCATTGCGTGATCTCCAAAGAAGCCAAATAGTAACACCAAAGCACGTCTTCCACTCACAGGTAGTTGATGTACCTAATGAGTTTGATAGATTCAATTTTATCCAATCAACCAAATCACACATGTAAAATTGTTCCAACAGTAGTGGTGACACCAACACATTCCATATATTACGCGCCGAAATGCAATCTCGCAAAACATGTAACAGAGACTCATTCTGATTGCACACATCGCAGCAAGGATTAGTTGTCAAATGCCTCCTACACCTTTCGGCATTAGTCAGCAGACAATTGTGGACAGCAAGCCACATAAAGGATCTGATACGTTGGGGACCATTCCAAGTCCAAACTATCTTCCAAATATCACAAGAAGTAGACATAGACATGCTTTCCAAATCATTATACGCTGAGGCAATTGTAAACGTACCTGATGCCGATTGTTTCCACACCATTAAATCTCTACCAGCATCTTCTCTTGGAGGAACAATGGCACGCAACTTTAGTAAAAGATGATTAGGGAGTAGTTGTTGGAGTGATTCCCAATCCCAATTACCATGTCTGTCCACATATTCAAATACCCGCTTATTAAGTTGAGTACTATCAAGTTCACCCAGAGCATGGTTGAGTAAAATACCCTCCTCCTCAATCCAAAAATCCACCCAAAAACGAATGGATCTGCCATTACCAACAACCCATTGAATTCCCTCTAACACCTGATTCCAGACCTTCTCCATCCCTCTCCAGACATGAGACTTCCTTCCAGACCCCTTAATAAACCAACCATCCTCTCTTTTTATAACATATTTGGCAATAAACACTTGGGCCCATAGACAATCAGGTTCCTGAATCAGGTTCCACGCTAATTTCATTAAGAAAGCAGCATTCATAGATTCTAACTTCTTCAAACCAGTTCCACCCGTCCTAACAGGTTGGCATATTACATCCCAATTCAGCAGATGGATTTTCCGACTCTCATTGCTGCTCCCCCACACAAAATCCCTGCAGCATTTTTCAATTGCATCACAAACACCCTTCGGCATTTTGGTAGATTGCATTGTATAAATCGGAATAGCAGCTAGGACAGATTTACAGAGTGTGATCCTGCCGGCCATGGATAAGGAGGAGGCTTTCCAGGAAGCTAGTTTACTTCTAACTTTGTCCACCACATCCCAATAAGTAGAGTTAGTTACTCGCCCGTGAATTAGTGGCACTCCCAGGTATTTCCCCAAGTTTTTGGTAAGGGTGAACCCACTGAGTTGCGCCAATCTGTTAGCCTCCTCTCGTAAGACACCCTTGGAGAAATAGATGCGGGTTTTAGATAAACTAACCTTTTGCCCCGAAGAGTCACAAAACAGTTGTAAGCACTGCTTCATGATTGATAATTGAGTTTCAGTAGCTTCACCAAATAGTAAGAGATCATCAGCAAACATCAACACAGAAATCTGAGGCCCTTTGCAACCAAACCGAAGCGGTTTCCAGTTACCCTTCGCCACTTCGGAATTGATCAGATGCGCCAGTCTCTCCATGCATATCACAAACAAATATGGGGATAAAGGATCCCCTTGGCGTACACCTCTAGATGGCCTGAATTGAGCAGCCTTAGCACCATTCCACAAGACTTGCAAAGTCGACGAAGAGACACAGTCCATGATGCACCTCTGTAAATTCACTGGCAAGCCCACCAACTCTAAAGACTCAGCCAAAAAATTCCAATTTATGCGATCATACGCCTTTTCTAAGTCGACCTTAATTGCCATGTATTGCCGACCAGAACTCTTCCCATGCATAGTATGGATTGCTTCCTGCGCAACCAGAATATTATCGGATATGTGCCTCCCAGGTACAAAACTACTTTGATGAGGGCCAATAATCTTCGGCAGAATAGGCTGGATCCTGTTGACCAATACCTTAGCTATTACCTTGTAATTCACGTTGCATAACCCAATAGGTCTAAATTGGGAAATGAACTCCGGTTTATCAACTTTCGGTAATAGAACTAAGAATGTTGGGTTCTTGTCAGTCAACGACTCAGAGCCCTCCCAAAACTTCTGTACAAAACTGCATAAATTAGAGCCAACCAGCTCCCATTGGTTTTGGAAGAACACTGCTTGAAAACCGTCTGGCCCTGGCGCTTTCAAAGGCCCAATGTTGAATAGAGCAGACTTAATCTCCTCCTTTGCGACTGGAGCACAAGAGGCCTGCATCATACCTGCATCCACCTGTGGAAAGCTGGAATCAACCCATAACCTTGGCCTACAAAGGCAATCTTCACTAAATAAGTCTTGATAGTAAGAAGAAGCTAAGGAGCTTAAAGACCCATCATCCCAGGTCCATTCGCCATCATGATTCTTTAAACCCTCCACTCTATTCCGCTTCCTACGAATGATGGTAGATACATGGAAAAATTTGGTATTTCTATCCCCCTGTTCAATCCATTTCGACCTGGACTTTTGATACCATAGAATTTCCTCTTGCTACAATATAACATTATATTCTCTAATCAGCTCCTGTTCTCTGCGCTCCAATTCAGGCCACTTTGCATCAGCCATCAATTTTTGGAGATTCTGAATTCTGGCAAGGCATTCTTTTTTACGCTGAAAGATATTACCAAAAACCTTAACATTCCAAATTTTCAGTTCTGGTTGCAAACTATTCAATGCAGATACAATATGTTCTTCATTCCTCCACTGACTACGAATAAACTCATTAAAGGAATCATGACTGAGCCAAGCAGCCTCGAATCTGAACGGCCTTAGATTAGGCGCAGGTGGGGAGGAACCAATAATGTTGAGGAAGATTGGATGATGATCAGATTTCACCCGGGGAAGATTCCTCAATGATGCTTCTCGAAACGTAGTCCTCCAAGCCATGTTAACAACCACCCGGTCAAGTCTTTCATAAACCCTCTTTAGACCGAATCTCTTCTGTCCCCTCCATGTAAATCTCGGTCCCGAAGCATCCATATTCAAAAGCTGACAATCATCTAGTTGTTGTTGGAACATAACACATCTACTCATCATCGTGGGACATCCTCCACTCTTTTCATGGCTGAATAAAATATCGTTGAAGTCGCCCATCACAGCCCAAGGTTGTATAATGTTAGAGCTTATAGCCCTCAGGTCTCTCCAGAAAATATCCTTCAACATCGAGTTCGGATTCACGTAAACCACAGTCAACCACCATGTACCAAATTTGAGATCATTCACTTCCATATGTATAAGCTGGGACGTAGATAAGACTACCCGAAGAGTATTAATATGAGTAGCTGCCATTACCCATATTCCCCCAGAAAAACCTTGTGCTTCAACCTTATGTAGAAAAACCAACCCCATGCTTCTAGCTACTCTATCCGCAGCACTTCCACTAACTCTAACTTCCGCCAAAACAATAACATCTGGGCGATTAATCTTAATTATATCTTTCAGGATGCTATGGAGTCGTCTACTCTTAGCACCCCTACAATTCCAGTATAAAACTTTATTCATGGTAATGATTCATAAGAAGAACTAACCTCAGTTAGAGGTCACAGAAGAGACACCCTCCTCGCGCAGCTCATTGGCAACACCTACGTCACGTACACCCGGCATAGGTTCCAATCCTCCTCCCGCCTCGGAAGCTTCCACTGGGGGATTTGGACTATTATGATTTACCAACTGTTGTGCCTCAAACTCCATTAAGCATTGAGTTGCAACTTGTGGATCTGAGCACAGTTTTGGTAGCACTACACTATTAGGCCTCATAGCATTACCACCAACCACTACATTCCCAGATTTAGGCACCTCACCCTGAGTGTTAGCTCGCAATATCTCAATCAAATCAACTGGTTGAGGTTCACTCATGTGGTAACCAGACTCAATAGAGGCACGAGAAATCTCACCTGCTAGTATTCTTCCATCTCTCGACATTTTCCTCCCCCTCGGCACTGATCTGCTACGGCTTCTATGCCTAACTGGCTCATGCATTTTGTCTTTCCCTTTACCAATATTGGTGATATCCTTCAATGGAGAAGGCCGAACATAACCCCCCTCATTAATTGAAATGCCCCTACTAGCCTGCTCTTGAACCCCCTCCAAGATATTCATATCATCCACAGGAACCAGATGAACCTTCTCCACCATTGGCATTTCCACCTCTATGGCCACTCCTTGCTTACTTTGTGCCATTCTAGCCCCTTGTTTCGAGCCCACAGCTTGAGTTGAACCCACCCCGCTTGGCGCTGCCTGCACAATCACGGTAGCTTCCATTTGGGGGTTTTCCACCACAGTATTCAGAATGTCATACCTCGACCCAGTCATTGTGTCAGCAGGTTTATTTGGAACATTACGCCGAGCGCGACCCCTTTTCTGCACCAACATCCATTGTCCACGCGCTTCAAATACTTCAGGCCTCAAGTGAGGGATTGCTGCACCAGGGCGGTGTGTAGTTGGAATTGGATTAGAATTAGGGACAGCAGGGTTCATGTTTTTAGAGGGACATAACTCCTCCTTATGGCCATACAACCCACATTCAAAACAGACAAGGTGGAGTCCATCATACTCGGCCCTCCAAGTTCTGCGTCCCAACCTAAATTTTGCCAACAAAGGTTTCGTTAAGTCAACTTCCACGCACACCTTGGCAAATTGAGCCCTTTCAGCATTCAACGTAGTCCGATCGACTCTAAGTGTACGCCCAAGCTTATCCCCTAACCTTTTCAGAAAATTGTTGTTATAGTATTCCACAGGGAGATTAGGGAAGTGAACCCATACCGCAACTTTGTCAATGGAAGCAGAGAAAGGGTCGAAGTTTGGACACCACGGCCTCACAGTGAGGTAATGATCAGCAACAGTCCACGGCCCCCCACGAAGCACCATAGCATAATCCTCTCGGCATTGAAATCGTACCACAAAAAAATCATTCCCCAGGTCAGCCACCGTGAAGGAACGGCTAGTCGACCACAATGATTGAAGTCGATTCACCAGAAACCTATAGCCAATCTTTCTGCCCAGTACTTTCACAAACAAGGCATTCCTCCAGTGGCTATAGAGTTGTCTCTTCTCCGCCGCTGACAGGCGAATGGTCGGGCACTCCGGATCATCATCTTCAGAATCCGAGTCTGAGAACACCTCTATCTCTTCCTCGTCATAATCCCCTTCATCCATCACTGCATCCCTTACATCAGCGCCACCCACAAGCGAGGCTTTGTATGAGTTCTTGCGTTTGGAATCAGCACCAACCCTCCACGAAGAGCCCCCAGGAACACCACTTGGAGGATCCTGAATCCCGGACTTGAGCCGGGTCTTCTTGTATGACAGTTCCAGATCTTCCTCATCCATTGCACTGTCTTCGGAGTTAGCAGCAGTCACAGAGCCATCCCCCATAGCCATGGAGGATGGTACACCAGGTGTATGAAGGACTGCCAGAAAGAAAAAACACTGTTCACGAAGAGCTGCTGTCAATCGTCTAATTTGAAACCAAACAATTTATAAAAAATAAGTTGCTTGCTAGTTTAATCAATGATACTGAAGAATTTTGCGATACCTTTCCTTCATGTACTAACCATGCACTTGTACAACGAATTCAAAACAGAATGGAATGGCCAGTGCACTGGAAACTCTCTGTGGGCAAGCTTTTGGTGCCAGACAGTATAGGAAGCTTGGGAATCAAACTTATGGTGCAATCTTCTCCCTGACATTAGTTTGTCTTGGACTTTCTGTGATATGGATAAACATTGGAAAACTTCTGATATTAATTGGCCAAGATCCCATTATAGCACATGAAGCAGGCAAATTTACAACCTGCCTCATTCCTTCCCTTGTGGCTTATGCAACTTTCCAGCCGCTTCTGCGATTTTATCAGACCCAGAGCGTAATCATACCTATGCTTTTGTGCTCCTACGTCACTCTTACTTTACATATACCCCTGTCCTGGTTCTTGGTCTACAAGTCTGGCCTTAACCACCTTGGTGGAGCATTGGCAATTGGCATCTCCAATTGGTTGAATGTAATTTTCCTTGGACTGCACATGAACTACTCTTCTGTGTTTGCGAAAACCAGGGTTCTAGTTTCCATGGAGCTGTTCCAAGAAATCGGGGAGTTCTTCCGTTATGCCATCCCTTCATCACTTATGATTTGGTAAGATTTAGTACCTTCTTCCTAATGATTCTTTTTTTTTTTAATCATAAATAGCTGAAATTTGTCCAATTAACTTTGGCAATGAGCTGAAATTGATTTGCCTTGCAGCCTTCAACGGTGGTCGTACCAGATTGTAATATTATTGTCAGGGCTTTTACCAAACCCACAACTAGAGACCTCAGTCCTATCTGTCTGGTAAGCTCTTTGTTGCCGTTCATGAAATTGAGAACAGGTATTGCATTAATAATCTTAACTTTATTTTGATCTAACCTGTCGTCAAATTATGTAATTAACAGTCTTACAACGATCTCAATACTATATTCAATACCATATGGACTAAGTGCGGCAATAAGGTCTGGTCCAATTCCCATATGCATTGTGATTAGACAAATCTAATTTCAAACTTTCTATAACTGTTCGTATCCTTAATTAAATGATTGTTCATATTATATAGCACGAGGGTGTCAAATGAATTAGGAGCCGGGAACCCACAAGCAGCCAGAGTGGCTGTCTACTCCGTGATGATTCTTGCAGTGACAGAGTTATTAGCCGTGAGCGGAGCACTCTTTGCGAGCCGGCACGTCTTTGGTTACATTTTCAGTGGCGACAAGGAAGTAGTGGACTATGTCTCCACCATTGCTCCTCTAATTTGTTTGTCTGTGATAGTTGATGGTTCACAAGGAGTCCTCTCAGGTTGCATTTCATCTCCAAAATGCCTTACTAATAGGAAAACATATTTTTTTTAATAATAATCGATGAAGGTGGTAATCTGAGGCCTCACTCCCTTTACGCTCTTGACACAAGGGTGCCAATGAGTTACAAAACATATTCTTCTTTTAAGAGCTAAAACTCTTACAGTTTTAGCAAAGCTAGTTATATCGTGTTAATCCCAGTTATTTTGTTATGTAATTAAGGTGTTGTAAGGGGTTGCGGATGGCAAAAGCTCGGGGCTTATGTAAATCTTGCATCATTGTATCTGGGCGGAGTTCCTGCTGCAGCTATACTAGGCTTTTGGTTGCAGCATAGAGCAAAAGGACTTTGGTTTGGCCTACAACTTGGAGCTATTTTGCAGACAATTTTGCTCCTCGTGGTAACATGCTGTACGAATTGAGAACATCAGGTTAGGCTTTTTCTTGATTAATTTATGTTCCAATGGCTCTGCTTGTCTTTAAAAAAGCTAAAGATTGTGTTTGTCAAAAAGTCTAAAAATGCAATTAAAATGATTTACAGTCGGTCATTTGATCATTTCTCGCCTACTTTGATTATCATATTACTTATCTCTTTTTTTTTTTTTTTGGTTCTCTTGATTTTGCAGGCAATCAAGGCAAGGGAAAGAATCTTTGAGGGGAGAAGATCTCAGACAAAACATGTATTAGTATGACCACCCGTCGTGGGAAAGAAATGTTTAAGGAGTTTAATTTTGATAGCTACTTGTAGTAGAAGCAATTGAATTTGTTTTGTTTGGAAGAAATGTTAGTAAGACAATTATTTTTCTGGACAAATTTTAGCAAGATTTGTCTAGATAATTATGTTGTCTACTTCACACTCCAGTTGGGTTTTTAATAGCCCTATTAAGGGGATAAAATGGTTCCGGGGTTGGATAGGAGGTGAGTATTCGGGGAATTTGGATTCAAAATTTTGGTGGGGATTTGGAGGAATCCTCAAAATTTTTAAAACCCTAATTCTAAATTTCTAAATTTTAATTTAAATAATTGGGGATAATCTAAAATTTTCAAATTTATTATTAGCATCATATCTTGTTATCTACTTGTCCAATCTAATTCTATAATCTTCTTTCCAACTAATATCAAATCTACGAAAGGATTTTTTTTTTTCTTCTCTCTCTTTCTCTCAAAGAAAAACCCTACATCTGCATATGGGACTGCCGCAGACGACTCTTTTTCCGGCGGTAAGCCCCCCACCAATTAGCTTTTTCTCTTTTGGTTTTTAATTTTGTTGTTTTATTTTCACTTTTTGTGGGTTTAGTCTCACTTTTTTGTGAGTTTTGTCTCACATTTGGTGGGTGTATCTTCTCCGTCAGGAGATTTTTTTATCGTTTTTGGTGATTCAAATAAAACTATGGGAGTCAAAAGCCATGGTGGAAGATTCAACCCAAGAATAATTCTTTGACTACTGCAGAAATTCGCCAACAAAGAAATATTTCACCCCACAGGTATACATCGTCTTCACCTGTTGGCTTGGTGGTTGTTGCACGGACGATACAGGTTATGACGCCCGTGAGAGCAAAGTGCTGTTATAAATCCTCTTTTGAAAAAAATAGATCTCGCTGTGTGTTTTTTTATAGAAAGTTGGGAAAAAAACTTAGGTTAAATTTTTCTCATACTTTTGTTATATTAGATCTTCAATTATGTATCCTGAAGAATGCTCATTTATCAAAAAAGAAAATCAAATATACTAAAAAATTATAGAATTTGGAAGTAGAATTTTGTGAAGTGTGGGCATTAACTTTATGCTTGTTTATTTATGGGAAGAACTATTCTTATTTTCTACATTATTTTGTGGCTCATAAGGTATAAGGATAAATTCAGAATTTAAAGATCTTAAAATTTTGGGTTTTTGGGTTTTATGGGCCCTCATGTCTAGTGGTTTGGCCAATTATATACCCCGACTTTTATTTTGGCCGGGCAGGTACCCCGACTTTGTATGGGCAGGCCAAACGTGATCCCCCGGTCAGGTACTTGCTGACATGGAGGGCTGCCCGAATTTGAAGTCTGGGAGGTGCTCCAATACGACGTCGTCTCGTGCCAAAACGACGTCGTTTTCGCGAGTTGAGTGGACACGTCAGATCCATGTGTCCCTATGGGCCACACATGTTACCAACCCAGGTTCTTGACCCAACCGCACTAAAAACCCACTCGCAATTGGCTAGAATATTTTTTTAAAAAAGACCTACTATTTGTTAACAATAATATTACTACTATTATTTATTAAAGAAATTCGATGGGTCAATTTCCTTTTAACTTTAACTTTATCATATTTTTCCTTATTTATATCCGTCCACCAATAATTTTATTATTACACACAATAGAGAAAAACGTTACCAGATGGGGCATCTTAATTTGGATTTGATACGGAAAGCCCAGATGGATAGCAATTCAATATTTCACCAAATGGACAAAAAAACATGTGAAAAAACTTATTTCTTCTTTTTTCTATTATCTTCTTCTTTCTTATACTTTTCAATCAAAATCAAAATCAACCACAACTTAGGCCCTGCTGTCTCGCTCCCTCCCCTCTTCGTCTTCTCCCTCTTCCTCCACCTCCACCACCACGACTACCACTCCTCCTCCCAACTTATAAATCCTCCAACAGATTCACCTCTCCAAACCTGTAATCGCCACGTTCACCAAGCCAACCACGAGTGCGGTGCTGTTGGGGTTGTTGATTGGATCTGAGGAGGCGATGAGATTGGTTGTGATGGTGGTTAAAGAAGGCGGCGCCACTCGTTGAAGCTGAGGGAGAGGTTGTCCGGGGCGGGCGGCACAAATCGTGTTCTTTGTTTTTTTTTTTTTTTGTTTTATGGCGATGCTTTTGTAATAGATTGTAATTGTGTTGTAGTTTGGATAGCTAATAATTGGATCTATAACTGAAGTTTGATGGGTTTGGATTTTGTGTTTTGGGATGGGAAGAAAGGTGGTGGCGGTGGTTTGCAGAAACGGTGGTGTTTGGTGGTGGTGGGTTTGTTGCATTGATAATTTCGTTAAAAAAATTATCTGTTTGGGTATAAGAACAAGCCTTCTCATTGGACCTTTAAAAGAAATTTGATGGGTTTGATTTTTGTATTAGGGATGGGAAGGAAGGTGGTGAAGATGGTGGTTTCTGGTGGTGGTGGGGGTTTGCTGCAGATGATAGTTTTGTAAAAAAAAATGGCTTGACAGTAATAACAAGCCTTTTCAATTATCAACATCATTTTCTTTTTTTAAAATTGCATCCAACGAAATCTTAATTTTATATCTTTTTTTTAGGGCAATCTTTATTTTATATCTTGCTCAAAGTTAAGAAAATTATTTAATTCAAAATTCAAACCGGGTTAGGGTCAAGTTTTGTTTTGGTATTCATTGGGTCCCGGATCGGTTAGGTAATACATACACATGGTTCTGACGTGTCCACCCAAGCCTCCAAAACGACGTCGTTTTAGCACAAGACGACGTCGTATTAGAGCACCTCGCAGACCTCAAATCCGGGCAGCCTTCCACGTTAGCAGGTACCTGACCTGGGGATCACGTTTGGTCTGCCCATGCAAAGTCGGGGTACCTGCCCGGCCAAAAAAAAAGTCGGGGTATATAATTGGCCAAACCCGTAAACAGGGGCCCAAAAAACCCAAAAACCCTAAAATTTTTATAATCTACTTTTAATTTAAACCCAAATTATAATTTAGGATGATCCTTATTAGAATTCAGAATTTTAGGATGGTCCGAATCAGTGTTCACCCCTAATTGTAGATGATACAAAATTAAGTTAAGCTAGATGCCTAGATCTAAAAGTGTAATCATATATGTTTTTGACAAAAATAAAAATCTAAAAATGTAATTGCATCATTCTTATGGGTGATTGTGGATATCGAGAAATACGAAAGCAACCATTAAATTCTACCTGTGCACTAACAAATATAACGACAAAAATTTTGTCGCCTAATGCATGCATTTAGCCGTAATGAAATTTCTTAGTGATATGACCACTTCTGTATGTTGGAATAATATGTCCCCATTCTAGTAATTAATAATCGAGCATCAAGCTGTCTTTTTTCTCTTTTTGATTGATATTGACATAATAATAGCTTAAAGGATCTACGTCAGAAAGATAACATTATAGTGGACAGGCTCCACGTAAAAAGGCTCTCTGATCGTGATGGTTCGTAATTACTATAAGTCCAGATCTGAATCTTTGATTCATTTAATTTAGGATGAAGACGAAATTTTTTTACATCACACTTGAACAACTTGTCACGATCACGCATCATAAAAAGAAATGTTATGCTAGTAGATGATCACCAAGTGAGTGACAATATTATATGTCAGGCCAAGATACCATGTAGCTACTAGCTAATTACTGGCAAATCCTGCTAAACAAAACATCCTAGCTACTTTCATAATCCAATGAATATGTTTGCACAATACCTTGCACTGAAACTCGTGCATATGTGCGCCAAAAAGGTCCAAGCCAAGCCTTTGAAATAGTTAAGAAAATATCACACTACAGGCAAGACTTGACTTGCCCATAAGAGAATCCACTAGTGATCTCAGATATTAAAATATGTGGTAGTTAGAATGTCTGTCTTATTTTGTTAGAGGATTACTCTTATAAAGAATCTCAGAGAATGAAAAAAAGATAATCATGGACACTACTATATCTTACTTTTTTTTCTGAACAAAAAAATAATAATATAAGAGAAAATTGCCATAAAGTTGGTGCACATTAATGCGCTTCCATCCCTGTCTCTCTGATCTCTCAGCTAGGTTTGGTACACCACATTTCACTCTCCAGGAAAGAGATACTGAGAGCTAAGGTTATAGCTAAGAAGCCATGGAAGGCTTAGAGAAGAACTTAGAGCAGAGTTTACTTCAAAATAGGAGTGAATTATTGAAAAGGGAAGAAGGTCCAGTGACATGGGATTTGTTATTTCAAGAGGTGAAAAGATTAGCTTATGTAGCAGGACCCATGGTGGCTACGTTTTTATCCCTGTTATTGTTGCAATTTATAACCCAGATGATGGTAGGTCACCTTGGGGAGCTTGCTCTTTCAAGCACTGCCATAGCCATCTCTCTGGCTAACGTAACTGGATTCAGTCTCCTTGTAAGTCTTTTCTCACTTTACATTTTCTTTTTGGGTTGAATTTCTCTCTTTACATTAATTAATTAGTACCTACATATATATGCATGGCCTATAGTTTTCAGTTCTTTATTCTTGATAAGCATCATAATTAATCTTCTAATGCTTTTGAAGTTGCTTGGAAATTAAATGCACTTCCCCGGTCTCATATTAAACCCTCCATACAAGAATACTACATTTTTTTTTTTTTGAGGAACTACAAAGAATACTACTTTGTCATATCACAATTTGATGTTACCCCAGCACTGGGATTCTTGATAAATCTATATGCCTGATGCTATCGCTGCCATATGCTCTGGCCATAACAAAAAAAAAAAAGAAAACTAAACTTAATCTTCTGATTAATTAATTTAAACAAAGAGGAACAACGCTTGTGCTATGTCGGGATGAATTAATTCCACAATTAATGCCAGCAACCAACCTATCGCAATAGGAATCCTAACCAGCAAAACGCAGTGATGCAACCGGTGACATCATTATTCAACGACTTACAATATATAATTCACACATTTTACAGGAGACTCTCTAATTAATTAGCTTATCAAGTGGGTTTTTAATATGCTTCCTACAAAGTCAAAAAATGTGGTTATATTTTTTTTGGTCGAAACATTAAAAAAAAAAGGTGGTTATCGCTAGATATTGTTTGCTAGTTAATTAATGGGATTGAAGAATTTTAAGATACTTATATTACCTTCTCTTCAATGTACTACTAAAGTACTAACCATGCACTTGTATAACGAATTCAAAACAGAATGGAATGGCCAGTGCACTGGAGACTCTATGCGGGCAAGCTTATGGAGCCCAACATTATAAAAAGCTTGGGAATCAAACTTATGGTGCCATCTTCTCCCTGCTATTGGTTTGTCTTGGTCTTTCTATAATATGGATAAACTTTGGAAATCTTATCATATTAATTGGACAAGACCCCGTTATAGCACATGAAGCAGGCAAGTTTACAACCTGCCTCATTCCTGCCCTTGTGGCTTATGCAACTTACCAGCCACTACTGCGATTTTATCAGACCCAGAGCGTAATCATACCCATGCTTCTGCTCTCCTGCCTCACTCTCACTTTACATATACCTCTGTCCTGGTTCTTGGTCTACAAGTCTGGCCTTAACCACCTGGGTGGAGCATTGGCAATCAGCATCTCCAATTGGTTGAATGTCATTTTCCTTGGCTTGCACATGAGATACTCTTCTGTGTTTGCAAAAACCCGGGTCCCAGTTTCCATGGAGCTGTTCCAAGAAATCGGGGAGTTCTTCCGTTTTGCCATCCCTTCATCAATTATGCTCTGGTAAAATTTTTTGTTTTTTTTTTTCCTGTTTTTCATAAAGAGCTGAAATGTTCCAATTAACCTTGGCAATGACATTTGCTTCTTGAAATGCTAAATTTGCAGCCTACAATGGTGGTCGTACGAGATTGTGATATTATTGTCAGGGCTTTTACCAAACCCAGAACTAGAGACTTCAGTCATCTCTGTCAGGTAAGCTATCTGTTGCTGTTCACCAAATTTCACTATAAATGGCAACATATATTGCTCTAATGTTATGTCTATTTTGATCTAACCTGCCCTCAAATAATGTAATTAACAGTCTCCAAACGATCTCAGTACTATATTCAATATCATATGGACTAAGCGCGGCAGTGAGGTATGATTAATTACGATTTAATTTAAAACTTTCTATCCTTGATGACAAATAAGTACTGTTCTATCCTTAATTGATTGTTCATGTAAATATATATTGTACAGCACGAGGGTCTCGAATGAATTAGGAGCCGGGAACCCACAAGCAGCCAGAGTGGCTGTCTACTCCACGATGATTCTTATGGTGACAGAGTTATTAGCGTTGAGTGGAGCTCTCTTCGCGAGCCGGCACGTCTTCGCTTACGTTTTCAGCGGCGACAAGGAAGTAGTGGACTATGTGTCCTCCATGGCTGCTCTGGTTTGTTTGGCTGTGGTGGTTGATGGTTCACAAGGTGTCTTCACAGGTTGCATTTTCATCCCCTAGTTAGCTTATCTCTCTTAATTCATAAGTAAAAATGATTCTTCTTGAGAGAGCTAATTAAAACCTATATATATATTTTGGCATTAACAAAGCTAATATGCATGTTATTGATTTCTGTTACTTGTCATATAAATTAAGGTGTTGCAAGGGGATGTGGATGGCAAAATCTTGGGGCTTACGTGAATCTTGCAACATTGTATCTGGGTGGAATTCCTGCTGCTGTTATACTAGGCTTTTGGTTGCAGCTCAGGGCAAAAGGACTTTGGTTAGGCTTACAACTTGGTGCCCTTTTGCAGACAATTTTGCTCCTCGTGGTAACATGTTGTACCAATTGGGAAAAACAGGTTTGCCCTTTTCTTGATTTTACGTTCCAATGCCTCTGCTTAAAAGGTTGTACATATTTGACAAAACAAATATTAATATTTGCCAAAATATGCTTATAAAGGGAAAGAAAGAAAATTGCTCATCTTTGCAGTCGGTGAGAGTGCAACCTTTGATTATCATATTAATTATCTCAACTCTTTGTTCTCTTGATATGGCAGGCAATTAAGGCAAGGGAAAGAATATTTGACGGAAGATCTAGTACACAAAATGTATTAGTATGATGATCGCCCATCCAAAGAAATGTTTAATGAGTAAACTTTAATTTAATGTAGAACTGCATATTTTATTTGGAAGAACGAGGATAACTTGGTATTTTCCTTTGAACCATTCCCAAGCGTTTGTCATGATATTGGCATTTTTTTCTTCTCGCAAATCTAGTGAAAGGTATATTTACCACCATAAAATTTTCATCGGGGTCCAAATTTTTGTATAGCAGAATACATCTAAGCCAGAAAAAAAAAAAAGTATTCAAATTGATAATGTTTTGAAGGGTTTGTATAACAAGTAATGTACTAGTGTACAACGTAATTTTCCAACAAAAATAGGAATAAAAATGCAAATCATCGGAAACTCTAACAATAAAAGCAAAAACACTCTTATGAACAAAAGTATCTAATTTTAAAAATGATAAGGATTAAGGACATACAAAATTTATCGAATAGAGGTAAAGATTAGAGTTCTATATTCAAAATGTACTTTTTTCCTATTAGAAAATGGAGAACTACTTTTTTGCTTTTATTTTATTTTAAGCATTTTTCGAGAGACTCACTAATCAAATGGTTAATTACTCCAATAATGAACCTTGGCCTCTTCTGTCGGTCGAATTTAATATGGGTAAAATGCATGTTTGGTCACTGTACCTGCGCTGGATTTTGGTCACTGTAACAATTTTTGCTGGATTTTGGTCAGCGTACAATTTGAATTTGCTTGATTTTGGTTTGGTGAGGGTCGTGGGGCCCAGATTTTACACGTTTGGAAGGCTGATTGGTTCGTTGCGGGTGGTGGGTCCCACATATCATTCCCTGACCCATGAGACCCGAATTGTTTGAGAAAAATTGACCAGTTCTCGTCCGGAACGGGTCTTTCTTGAATCCAAACACCCTATCTTCTAATTAAAACGCAGCAACTCACCTCTTTCAACCCTACTTTTATAACAATCAGACTTTATCCTCACTCTCTCTATCTCTCGACGGCTGAAGAGGAAGAAGTATTGGAGCTCACCCATCTCTCTCTCTCGCTCACCTATACCTCTCACTCACCCATCTCCTTTCTTTAGCTTACTTAATTTGTTCTTAACCAATATTGATAGATGGCAATGGAAGGAGAAAGGGTGAATAAACTTATCCTTACGGCTTCCTTGTATCCTATTATCTTTGCGTCCCGAATTCGTCCACGGTGTCGTCTTGGTTGACCACCCGCCTTTGCTAATCAAGGTCTTTGTGACCGGAATCCTCCTCGCCGGCCTGGGTTCGCTACTTGCTTTGAGGTTTGGGCACAAGCAGAAGAAGCAGCATATAAAGTACAATGGTCAAATGGGTTTTGAAGTTGGGTGAGGAAGAGGAAGCTGCCTTTTGTCTTGTGGCTCCTCTGTTTTTGCATGGACGGAGAAAAGAAAAAAGCTTTAAGAAATATGGATCTGGATGGAGTCCTTTTAGCTCCTCTGTCCTTCCTGTTTTTTTCCATTAATACAATGATAGATTAATTAATTGATATAGGCCAAGTATTTGTGAGTAGAAAATTAAGCTGAATCCCGTGGTCGGTAATTAGCCCACTAGTTGCTTCTTCCTTGATAAATCTGTTATTGTTGAATGTTTTATACTTCATGCCTTCACCTTCAATTAAGCAGCCACATAAACGGAAGCAAATGCGGCGTCCCTTTACAGTTGTAAAACTAAAAAAGGCTGAAAAGCTGACCGAAGCAAGTGGTGGGGTTGAGGAACCTTGAAGCGTAACATAGATTTCAGGGGATCCAAGTCATCCTCCAACCAAGAAAATTATATGTGTTTCTCATGTTATATCGTCTATTTCAAACTTTGGCTGAGGTGGCTTTCATGTTAATTGCCGGTCAAATTGTGTTTCAAAGTAAGTTTTTTTCAGTCTTCGAGATGAGAAATAGCTTCAAACTGAAGTGACTCTAAAGAAGAAAACTAATGTAGTAGTTAGAACATATATATGTAGAACAAACTATATAAATTCACACACCTTGTAAACTAAGTGGCAGAGAAATGGGGAAAGGGGATGTTTGTTAATGGGAAAGGGGATGTTTGTTAATGGGTGTAACCCGTTCCGGACAAGAACGGGTCATTTTCCAAAGCAATCCGGGACTCCTGGGTCGGGAAGTGGTATGTGGGACCCATCACCTCACTCCAGCCACTAACCGTTCGACGCGTGTAAAAAATGGGACCCACGGGCTGCGCTGAACCAAAATCCATCAAATTCAAACGGTACAATGACCAAAATCCAGCAAAACATGGGACAGTGACCAAAATCCAACGCGCGCATAAGGTACAATGACCAAACATGCATTTTACCCATTTAATATAGTGAAAGGAGAGGAAAACTAGCAGCGCGTGAAGCGCGTGAAATTCTCTAAAATTTCAAATCACAAGTCTGCAAAAGAAATATGAACCCCATCATCCGCCACTTAGATCTGGATCTAGCTCCACCTTAGATCCTTTAAACACAATCGCTCAAGCCACGCAAACAACCTTGTCCACAAACATTTGTCTTTGCATCAATTACCTGTTCACTGTTGGTTCTTACTTGTAGTCTTGTCCGTTTTTTCAGTATCTGGTATACCAGATTTGCAAAGTTTTCTACTCAAGCGTCGGCTCCTGCTGGTTTTGGTATCAAGCATGAGGATTCCAATATCCTCCCCTATGCTCACCACTAATCCTTGGGCTGGAGCGGGGGTCGACACTACTGCTGACCCAGGGACACGGCGGAGCTATAAGAAGCGCAAGGTTGAGATGGAGACGGTGGCTCTTCTGAGTTATGGGTCTCTGTGGATCGCTCAAACCTTGTACCCTACCTTCAAGGTATCATATCCAAACTTGATTCTCAGCCAGGTAGGCAAGGGTTTTATACCCCAAATTTTGAAGGAGTAGAGGTCGATCTAGTCTGATATTTCATGTTGGGGTTAAAGGAATATACAGACTTTTTTGTCGCCATGAGCGAGCAAGTAACAACCCTCATTCTTGTTTAAGGATGGTTACTTCGAAGATTTTGGACATAAAGCAGTAGGAGAAGTACCGAGATGGACTATGTTTTGTTAGTTATTAGTGGTTTGTTTCCACATCTTGGTTGCTGTCTCCATATTGCTATGATGTTTTAATTTATGTCTTGTTATTATGTTCCTATGTTGTGTATGCAAGAGGGCTTTGAAATTTGAGGTTGAATTAAGTATTCTTTTGAATTAATTCAACCCTACATTACATGTAAGCCCGGATATAGGGTATCTCGGTTACGTACTGCTTCAATTCTACTTGATATTTGTGAAGGAATGATCTTTGTGATCAAGCAGTACATGATAGTGGGCACACTGCATCAGACTATGCTGTCCCGTTTGTGAGGGAGAGGAAGGGGATTGTGCCGAATGGTTCACTATGTTCTCCTCAGAGAACTCAAAGTGTATCGCACTAGAATGGTCATTCTACCTGTTAGACGGTCCCCCATTCAAGGCATTCATGCACACTGGAACCGCGTTTGCTTGGTCTTACTCAGGCCCGACTCCTCTACCTGATTCCTCCCAACTGGTGCATGCTTCAGTTTGATGGAAGGGCTTTTTTTGCTCTGCTCAGCTCAACTCATGTTATGTATTCTAATATATCTACTATTGTTTTCTTGTTGTACTTTGTCACAGGGATGGGTGAAGTGGTGCATGAAATGGCTCGTCCATTCTTTCAAGCACATTTCAGCTGTTGCTGATTCATGGTTCTGTTTCTTTGTTTTCTTTGTTTTGTTAAAGTCATGGTAAATATGGGGTTGACAGTGTTGCCGTGCAAACTGTTTATTATAACTCCAGCCATGTGCTATTAGTTTGTAATTGGGATACTTAAGCACTTTGTAGACTTTGATTATGCTGCAATTAACACGCTATGTTTTTCCGACAAAAAAAAAATTAATACCGTCCTGGTCGAGAACGTTTGGATCGAATGAGGAGGAATGGTAGACCAAACTGGGCCTTCATAAATTGTGTGAAGGAATCGGGTCTACTGGATCTTGGAGTTTGCAAGGCCCAAATTCAGCTAGATAAGCGGGCTTATTCTTGGTCCATCCTATGATGAAGGTTGTGGATCCCATCGATCCAAGATTCCTTCTCGGATTAGAAATAGGGATCTTTATTAGATCTTGGTAAGAAAGGGGCCCAACAAATCGTCGTAATTGGATCCTCTCACTATTCCCGAACGGATTCGGATCCTTACAATCAGTGTGGAATACCAAACGCCAAATTCTCTCACCGTTTTATAACATGCTGTTAAAACCTTAAAAGTTTTTTTTTTTAAAAAAAAATTTGTTTGGATCTGAAGTTTGATTTATTTTTTTTGGGTCATGAAAATATTATATTGAAGGGATAGATTTCATAAACACCTAAGTTTTGCTTCTTCCATCTTACGTTGAAGACGAACTCCACATTTTTTTTCAAAAAAAAAAAAAAACATGGCAAACTTCGCAAATCGCAACAAAATTGAACCGCTTGTAATCTAATAGCAAATTCATTCAAGCAAGAAAATTCTGCTGTCTACTCCAGCAGTTGGATTTAATTAATTAGCAATTTTAAGGGGATGAAAAGGTTCACGGGTTTAAGTTGATATAGACAAAATTAAGCTAGAAGCCTAGATCTAAAAATGTAATTGCATCATTAATCTTAGAGGAAGATTGTGGACACGAGAAATACGAAAGAAACCATTAAATTCACCTGTGCACTGACTAATATAAGAACGAAAATTAACTTTGTCGCTAATGCACGCATTTAGCCGTAATGAAATTTCTTTGGTGATATGACCACTTTTGTATGTTGGAATAATATATTAACTTAAAATCGAGCGTCAAGCTGTTTTATTTTTTTTTTGTCTCTTTTTGGTTGATATTGACATCATAATTTAATGGGATGGTTATAGTAATTACTATAAGTCCGGATCTGAATCTTTGCTCCATTTAATTTAGGATGAAGACGAAATTCTTACATCAAACTTGAACAACTTGGCACGGATCATACAAAGAATAGGTTATACTAGTAAATAATCACTAAATGACTGACAATATCAGGTCAATAGCTAATTACTTACAAATCAGTTTTTTTTCTCGAAAATATGAGAAAATATATTGAAATAAACTGATAAAGGTACAATACTACAATCCCAACAAAATTCCAACTTAAAATGCAGACCAACTACTGGCAAGCAAATCCAACTAAAGTTACTAAACCAAGCAACCTAGCTACTTTTTATAATCCAATGAATATGCTTTGCCAATACTTGCACGACTGGACTTGCAGATGTGCACCGAAAGATACTAGCCATAACTTTGGAATACAGCTCAAAACGTATCACACACACTACAGGCAAGACTTTATTTGCCCATATATAGTACCTCCCCGCAAGTAGTGATTATTTCTACATACTTGTGTATTAATATAAGAGAATCCACTTGTGATCCCAGATATTAAAATATGTGATGTTTATCGTATTTTGTTGGAGGGTCTCTCGTCTAAAGAATGTCCAGAGAATGAAAAAAAAAATAAAAAGATAATCACACCTACTAACATTATTTTGTTGAACAAAAAAATTAATGTAAGAGAAATGCCATAAATTAAGGAGGACACACTAACACGCTTCCATCTCTGCTTCTCTCGGCTGGGCTTGGTACACACATTTCACTCCTGGAAAAAGATTCTGAGAGCTAAGGTTATAGCCCAAGAAGCCATGGAAGGCTTAGGGAAGAACTTGGGACAGAGTTTACTTCCAAACCGGAGTGAATTATTGAAAAGGGAAGAAGGTCCATGGGATGTGTTATTTGGAGAGGTGAAAAGACTAGCTTATGTAGCAGGACCCATGGTGGCTACGTTTCTATTCCTGTTATTGTTGCAATTTATAACCCAGATGATGGTGGGTCACCTTGGCGAGCTTGCTCTTTCAAGCACAGCCATAGCCATTTCTCTCGCTAACATAACTGGATACAGTCTCCTCGTAAGTCTTTTTCTCTCCTTACATTAGTAACAACATATGCCTGGCCTATATATTGCTGTTCTTTATTCTTCACAAACATCACAATCTTGTAATGCTTTTGAAGTTGCTTGAAATTAAATGCACCTCTCGCTGCCATATGCTCAAGTGGGATTAACATGTTTTCTACAACTTCAAAAAAAGCGGTCATATTGTTTTTGGTCGAAATGAACAAATGAAAGTTGCCTTGCTAGTTATATATATACTTGCTAATTAACCATGCACTTGTATAACGAATTCAAACAGAACGGAATGGCCAGTGCACTTGAAACTCTATGTGGCCAAGCTTTTGGAGCCGGACAGTATAGGAAGCTTGGGAATCAAACTTATGGTGCAATCTTCTCCCTGATATTAGTTTGTCTTGGACTTTCTGTGATATGGATGAACATTGGAAAAATTCTGATATTAATTGGCCAAGATCCCATTATAGCACATGAAGCAGGCAAATTTACAACCTGCCTCATTCCTGCCCTTGTGGCTTATGCAATTTTCGAGCCGCTTGTGCGATTTTATCAGACCCAGAGCGTAATCATACCCATGCTTTTGTGCTCCTGCCTCACCCTTACATTACATATACCTCTGTCCTGGTTCTTGGTCTACAAGTCTGGCCTTAACCACCTTGGTGGAGCATTGGCAATCAGCATCTCCAATTGGTTGAATGTAATTTTCCTTGGATTGCATATGAGATACTCTTCTGTGTTTGCAAAAACCAGGGTCCCCGTTTCCATGGAGCTGTTCCAAGAAATCGGGGGATTCTTCCGTTGTGCCATCCCTTCATCAATTATGCTTTGGTAAAATTTAGTATCTCCTTCCCGATGATTCTATTTTTCTTTTTTCTTTTTCATGAATAGCTGAAATTTTCCAATTAACTCCGGCAATGAACTGAATTTGATTTGCCTTGCAGCCTTCAATGGTGGTCGTCCCAGATTGTAATATTATTGGCAGGGCTTTTACCAAACCCACAACTAGAGACCTCAGTCCTTTCTGTCTGGTAAGCTCTTTGTTGCCGTTCATGGAATTGAGAACATGTATTGCCTTAATTATCTTATGTTTATTGTGATATAACCTGCCGTCAAATTATGTGATTAACAGTCTTACAACGATCTCAATACTATATTCAATACCATATGGACTAAGTGCAGCAATAAGGTCTGGTCCAATTCCCATATGCATTATGATTAGACAATCTAATTTCAAACTTTCTATAATCGTTGGTATCCTTAAATGATTGTTCGCTTATATTATATATATAGCACGAGGGTCTCAAATGAATTAGGAGCCGGCAACCCACATGCAGCCAGGGTGGCTGTCTACTCCGTGATGATTCTTATGGTGACAGAGTTATTAATGGTGACTGGAGCTCTCTTCGCGAGCCGGCACGTCTTTGCTCACATTTTCAGCGGCGACAAGGAAGTAGTGGACTATGTATCCTCCATGGCTGCTCTGGTTTGTTTGGCCGTGATGGTGGATGGTTCACAAGGTGTCTTCTCAGGTTGCATTTTCATCCCCTATCCATCTCTTATTAATAAGAAAATATGATGGGTTACCTCATCTTTTGTGTTTTGGCGAATTTTGTGCCCCGACTTTTTGTTTGGACGGTCATGTACCCCGACCTTCAGTGGACAACCCATTCGTAGTCCCCCGGTCAGGTACCTGCTGACGTGGCGGGCTGCCCGAATTGAGGGTTTAGGAGGTGCTTCAAAACGACGTTGTCTCATGCGAAAACGACGTCGTTTTCGCATGTTGGGTGGACACGTCAGATCAATGTGTCCCTATGGGCCACGCATATTACCAACCCGATTCCTTAACTCAACCGCTCCAGAAAAAACCTGCCAAAAACCACCAACAACCGGTTTGAATTTTAGAAAAAAATCTGATATTTATTAATAAATAAATAAATAATAGTAATAACAACAAATATAATTAAATTCGTTAGTTATTTCCCTTTAAAATTTTACTTTCCTTTCTTTCTTTTTCTTCTTTGATATAGATTACTAATAAATGCAATTAAATTCTGTCAATTATTTTCCTTTTTAAATTTCCCTTTGCTTTAACTTTTTTTTCCATTTTTTCTTAATATGCCGTGTCCTGTTCCCAAAACTTCATCTTCCCCAATTTGCAACGATCACTGTATCTGTTTTTTTTTTTCTTGCAAAACTTTAATTCTCAAGAATCCCTCCAAATCACGCTCAGAGTGAATTCAATCCCGGCAAACATCCCAAACCCATTAAAAAAATACACCACCAAAAAAATTGCAAGAGACCATCCTAAAAATCCTCCCACAATCCAACCCAGCAAAAGCCCACCGCCTCCACCACCTCCAAACACAACAAATAGCATACCCTTGGAGAGACACACAAATCGAGCCATGGAGACGTGCAGATCGGGACTTGGACGGACACCTTGCCGCGCGCCGCTCATGATGGCTGTGCTACGACAGTGTGATGTCTGGGCTGCGTTGAAGGCTGCAGTCGGTGATGTCTGAACGGCGCGACCCTGCCGTTCCTCATCGTCGATCGTGGTGGGCGGCACGGCGTTGCTGGTTCGCCGTTGGTGTGGTGGCGTCAGTCGCCACTGTGCCTGATCTGGCCGCGATGGCCTCGTCCAATGTCGGCGATGGTCTACTCCAGCAGGCGGCATGGCATGGCGGCGGCTCCTATGGAGTTTGAGGTAGAAAACGAAGCTATGGCTTCGTCCTCCTCACACACTTCACGAGTTGAACAAACCAAAAAGAGGAAAATTAGAAGTGAGGAAATTCCGTTGTGTTATTTATTCCTTATTTGTGAAAAATTTTCCATTTTATTTATACCTCTACCGAATTTCGTAGGAAGAATGGATATAAATAATTTTACTTTAATTATAATAAATAAATAATTTAAATTTAGAAAATTGTTATTATTTTACTATTTTTCTTACCCAACTTATTCATAAATAGATTTATTAACTATTTTTTGTATAATTTTAATATTAATTTTGATATTAATAATGAGCAATTTTAAAAAATATTCACGCCAACTTATTTTAAAAGATTTTTAAAAATAAAATTTGATTAAAGAAAAAATAAGGTACTCATCAGGTTTCGTTTCGGTATCTCTCCGGGTTTTAGGTCAGTTGGTTGAATAACCCGGGTTGGTCCCATGCGGAAGCCATAATGACACGCGGATTTGATGTGTCCATCCAACCAACTGAAACGACGTCGTTTTGGCACGGGACGACGTTGTTTTGAAATTCCTTTCAATGCACAAATCTGGGCAGCCCGCCACGTCAGCAAGTACCTGACCCGGGAACTATGAATGGCCTGTCCACTGAAAGTCGGGATACATGACCGGCTAAACAAAAAGTCAAGGTACAAATTTAGCCAAAACGCAAAAGATGATAGATTGTGAAACCCAAAAACCCAAAATATGATCATTCTTGTGAGAGCTAAAAAATTTTTTAGCATTAGGAAAGTCGCCAACGTATTAATTTACATATAATTAAGGTGTTGCAAGGGGGTGCGGATGGCAAAAACTTGGGTCTTATGTGAATCTTGCATCACTGTATCTGGGTGGAATTCCTGCTGCGGTTATACTAGGCTTTCGGTTGCAGCTCAGAGCAAAAGGACTTTGGTTAGGCTTACAACTTGGTGCACTTTTGCAGACAATTTTGCTCCTAGTGGTAACATGTTGTACGAATTGGGAAAAACAGGTTAGGTTTTTCTTGATTGCTTCTGCTTATCTATGGAAAAGCTAAAGGTTTTATTTGTAAAGGGAAAAAAAGAAAACTGCTAATCTTTGTACTTCGATTATTATCGTGTTAATTATCTCAATTCTTTGTTCTCTTGACATGGCAGGCAATTAAGGCGAGAGAAAGAATCTTCGAGGACGGAAGGTCTAGGACACAGAATGCATTAGAATGATGATCGCTCATCCAATGAAATGTCTAATGAGTTTTTTTTTTTTTTTTAAGAATCAAGAAATATTTGATGAGTTAATTAATTGGTATTTTACTATTTTTTCCTTTATGCAAATCTAGTGAAAGGTATATATGTTGACAACCTTGTAATTTTTATCGGGTTCAAAATTTTAGCATAGCAGAATAGATCTGAGCTATCGACAAAAGAAAGAATAGATCTATGCTAGAAAAAAAAAATTGCATTATCAAACCAAATAAGGAGGGATAAGCACCGTCCTGGCTTCATTAATGAACCATGGCTTCTTCTCTCGGGTGAAGGATTGGTAGACCAAACCGGGCCTTCGAAATTGTGTGAAGGAATCGGGTTTACTGGACCTGGAGTTTGCGAGGCCCAAATTCACCTGCATAAGCGGGCTTTTTCTTGGTCCATCCTATGATGAAGGTTGTGGATCTTATCGATCCAAGATTTCTTCTCGGATTAGAAATCTTTGTTATATATTGGTAAGCAAAAGGCACAACAAATTGTCATGACTGGAGTCTCTCACTAATTCCAAACGGATTCGGATCCTTACAATCCGTGTGGAACAGCAAACGCCAAAATCTCTCACCGTTTTATAACATGCTGTTTTTAAGAAAACCTTAAAAAAATAAAAAATAAAAAATATTTGTTTGGTTATCAAATTTGATTTTTTTTTGGTCATGAAAATATTATATTGAAGGGATGGATTTCATAAACTCCTAAATTTTTGCTTCTTCCATCTTAGGTTGAAGACGAACTCCACATTACTTTAAAAAAAAAAAAAACATGGCAAATTTTGCATCAAAATAGGACTGCTTGTAATCTAATAGGAACAGGACACTAATCATAAAAGGTTAAAAGTTGTTCAAAACTAGAGAGACTCAAAGATTGTTAAAATTTGGAACAACTTGCTTCATGTTAAGAATATGGGTGTTTAAGAGATTTTGGATGAAGATTGATGGAGAGAATGGAGAAGAAGGATGAGAAGAAACCGTGTGGGGAGGAGAACTGAGCTTGTTATGCTCGTCATCGTTGCCTTTTTTATTATGTATAATAGATATATATACACGAGTATTTTTGTTAGGTAGAATAGTTGTACACAGTGAAATCCACGTTTAATTTACATATTTTATAACACTCTCCCTTGGATGTCACTGTGTATTGGATAGAATACGCTGAGTGGAGAACTGCCTCATTAAAAACCTTACCAAGAAAAACCCTGTGGGATAAAAACTTGGTGAAGGAAAAAAGAGTGCAGTGCGTATTCCACTCCCCCCCATTTTGGCCTCTCTTGATTTCTTGTTGTCGTTTTATGCCAATTATTATCTTGTCATCTTCTGGTGATGTTTGCCTTATCTGATTACTTTTGATACATCATTACTTTACTGGACAGTGTATGCAGCATCTTCTACATAGTTTGTTGTTGGAGCATCTGCCTTATTATCATCTTGAGTATGCAGCATCTTCGAATGTAGTCGGGCACGGTCTCGACTAGCTCCATGTATAATGGTAATTTCTGCATCATTGGTAGTGTTTTTGTGCTTCACATGATACTTCTGGTATCTGCAAGACAAACTATATTTTCTTTGGGTTGTAAGGTCATATCTTATTATGTCCCAAAGATAAAACACAGCCATATCCTGCCAATAGGCTTATAGTAGAAGCTGCAGGCTTCATGTTACAAGCACTTTACATGGTACTCTGGGACCAATAAGTGTAAATTTGGTTTAAACCATATAAATGCAAATTAGTTTGATATTGTATATTCCCGGAAATTAGTTGCTTCAGGCAACTTGAATCCTTCAGGGATTCTCATGCATTCATCATAATTTGTAGATCCATAAAAATAGGCTGTAACTGCATCCATTTAGATGCATTTCTAATACTTTTCTTATATTGCCAGACTTATCAAAAGTAATTACATCCACCACAGGAGAGTATATCTCCTCATAATGAAAACCTGGTCGTTTGGGTAAAACTTTGTGCCATAAACCGTGCTTTATATTTCACTACTTATTACTTTCCCGCACAAATTCCCATTTTATGACCAATTGAATTTTACACCTTTTGGTGTACGGACTACAGGTCCGGATATTCCTCGCTTCAAGCGAGTCCAACACAGCCTTAAAGGTATTTCTCTATTTTGGCCAATCATACTGCGCCTACATTTCCCAATGTAGGTTCATGATCCTCATTTCATTTAGCGCTATATTATAAAACAAATATTCCGTCGACGGTTATTTCACATCGGTTCCATCTTATTTCTGACACTGTAATTGAGATCTCATCATGCTCATTTATTTCAGGTACCTGAGTTACTTCTGGGACTTTATCAATTTGTGTCAGAAAACCTCTTTTGGAGGATTTTCCTTTTCTTGAGGACTTTTAATTCAAACCTCTACTGGAGGCCTTATTTCCTTACTGGGGCCATCTTATCACTTTGCTCCTTTTTCTCTATCAAGAATTTCTTTTCTTTTGGAACCGAGTATAATCTATAGATTCATTTGCATACTTATATTGTTCTTCAGGAACATCAATCTAAACAGGAGCATTTGCAGCTGGTATATGGTCACATTTTTCAGATAAATATGTCTGGCAAATGACTTACTAATCTTTTGTAAATGAATCATCTTTTGAACTTCAGGTTCATACTAATTTATTCGAGGATCAAAAACTAGATATTGATATATCATTTCAATAATCTCTTATCTCTTGATCCAGCTGCTTATTCTCTGCCCCTGATGTTGGGTAAAACATCAATTAATAAGCAAATCAATAAATAAATCTCCAATCTCCTTTTTTTCAGTATATATTTTTTCAGATTTTTTTTCTTTTTTTTAATTTCGGACTGGGCCAAGTCCAAGCCCAACCCAACAGACCCAGGAGCCCAAGGCAGCAGCCCAGGCAAGCCTAGGCCCGCGCAAGGCCAGCCAAGGCCCAAGTCATCAAGGCCAGCCCAAGGTCAGACAGGGCCAGCCCAGGCTTCGACTCGCGACCCATCCGGGTCGTCTTGCTGGCGGGTCTTCTTCTTCACGCAGCCGGGTCGCACACGAACCTGTTGCTAGCAGCGGCGGACGAGCGGCGTGAGGGGCGGCGACGTGGGCTGCGGCAGGCCATCGAGACGTGGGCATGGTGGCGGAACAGGAGGCGGTTCTGCATGCGGGTAGCCGGGTCGTCGCCGACGGGTCTCCCTCTTTTGGCGGCGTGTCAGGCGGTGGGAGCGGGCGGAGCAACGTTCATCTGGTCGGCGTCGGCATGGGGAGCATGCAGGTATGGGTGGTGTCCCGGGAGGCGGCGGGGAACTCATTGGTATGAACAGTAGCCAAGGGGGGTGGGCTACTATTCATCGCCTTCTTCGTTTTTCTTTTTTTTTTAACATTTCTTTTCTTTTCTACTCAGCTCTGCGTGATGGGTAAGCTCGGGTAGAGAACCTTCATGCTGATAACGTGTTAAGAATATGGGTGTTTAATAGAGAGATTTTGGATGAAGATTGATGGAGAGAATGGAGAAGAAGGATGAGAAGAAACCGTGTGGGGAGGAGAACTGAGCTTGTTATGCTCGTCATCGTTGACTTTTTCATTATGTATAACAGATATATATACACGAGTATTTTTGTTAGGTAGAATAGTTGTACAGAGTGAAATCCACGTTTAATTTACATATTTTATAACACTTCACTATTTATTATCACGTTTTGAGAAAGAGGGTCTTATCCCTAGAAAAAGTGTGAACTGAAAGCTAAGGCAGCTGAGCTGCGGGATCCATGGAAGGTGCAGAGGAGAACATAATAAACCAGACTTTGTTAACAGAAAGAACAAGTGAAGTGGTGGAAGTCGGTGGTGGGTCAGTAACATGGGGTGTTTTATTCCAGGAGGCGACAAGACAAGCATATTTAGCAGGGCCAATGGTGATCACAAATATATCTCTTTTCCTGTTAGAAGTTATAATATTTATGATGGTGGGTCACCTGTATCAACTGTCTCTTTCTAGCACCCGCCGTCGCCATCTCCCTCGCTAATGTTACCGGATTCAGTATTATTGTAAGTCAGTTCTTCCCTTGTGAGTATGAGATCATCCTATTGTTTTTGAAATAAATAGTGCTAAGACATTAATCGTAAAAGGTTAAAGTTCTAAGTATAGGAACAAAAGAATTGAGCTTTTTATTTGACTAAAGAAGTAGGTAGGCATAGCTGGATGTAGTAGAAAAAAAGTGCACTACAGTCTGCATAGCAATGGTGATACATTGAACCCTCATGGGTTACAGAACTATTGCATGGACTAAATTTCAGATTTTTAGCTTTGATTAAATGTAAGTAATTATTCACATTATTCAAACAGAATGGAATGGCTGCTGCACTGGAGACTCTATGCGGGCAAGCTTTTGGAGCCGGACAGTATAGGAAGCTTGGGAATCAAACTTATGGTGCAATCTTCTTCCTGACAATAGTTTCTATTGGACTCTCTTCTGTGGTATGGATAAACATGGGAAAACTGCTCATATTAATTGGACAGGACCCCATTATAGCTCATGAAGCCGACAAAATTTTAATCTGCCTTATTCCTGCCCTTATAGCTAATGCAACTTACCAGTCGCTTGTGCGATTTTATCAGACCCAGAGCGTAATCATACCCATGCTTTTGTGCTCCTGCTTGACTCTTACATTACATATATATACCTCTGTCCTGGTTTTTGGCTACAAGTCTGGCCTTAACCACCTTGGTGGAGCATTGGCAATCGGCATCTCCAATTGGTTGAATGTCATTTCCTTGGATTGCACATGAAATACTCTTCTGCGTTTGCAAAAACTCGGGTCCCCGTCTCCATGGATATGTTCCAAGAAATGGGGAAGTTCTTTCGTAATGCCATCCCTTCATCACTTATGATTTGGTAAAATTTAAGTCCTTTCTCTAATGATTTTATTCATGTTTTCTCATAAAGAGCTGAGACATTCTACTTAACTTTGGCAATGCTAAAATTGCAGCCTTCAGTGGTGGTCATACGAGATTGTAATATTATTGTCAGGCCTTTTACCAAACCCACAACTAGAGACCTCAGTCCTGTCTGTCTGGTATAAGCTCTTTATTGGTGAGAACATGTAGTGCATTAATGATGTTATGTTTATTTTGATCTAACCAGCCATCAAATCATGTAATTAACAGTCTTACAATAATCTCAACGCTCTATTCAATACCATATGGACTAAGCGCAGCAGTAAGGTTTGGTCTAATTCCCATCTGCATTAAGTAATACCATATAATTAGAAGAATGGATGTTGAAACTTTCTATCCCTGATGACAAATAATTGGTTCATATCCTCAAGTTATTTGTTCATATTATGTAGCACAAGGGTCTCAAATGAATTAGGATCTCGAAACCCACAAGCAGGCAGAGTGGCTGTCTACTCCGTGATGATTCTTGCGGTGACAGAGTTATTAGCCGTGAGCGGAGCTCTCTTCACGAGCGGGCGCGTCTTTGGTTACATTTTCAGCGGTGATAAGGAAGTAGTGGACTATGTCTCCACAGTTGCCCCTCTGATTTGTTTGTCTGTGATAGTTGATGGTTCACAAGGTGTCCAATCAGGTTGCATTTCACCTCCCATTTCTCATTAATTAGTAAGAAAACATGATTCATCTTGCGAGAGCTAAAGCTTTTTTAGTGTTAATAAAGCTAATATTGTATTAATTCCTGACACTTGATATATAATTAAGGTGTTGCAAAGGGATGTGGATGGCAAAAACTTGGGGCTTATGTGAACATTGCATCATTGTACCTGGGTGGAATTCCTGCTGCAGCTATACTTGGCTTTTGGTTGCAGCTCAAAGCGAAAGGACTTTGGTTTGGTATACAACTTGGTGCCTTTTTGCAGGCAATTTTTGTCACGACCCCGGAATCCTAGTGTGTGTAGGAGTTCGAATTGGGTTGGGACACTACCTTGGCTGTATGGTAGGAATCCTAGTATGGCTAGGAGTAGCTAACCTAGTTGTACAAGGATTGGAATTAGGCCTAGCTAACCTAAGTCCATGGGTTTGTGTGGGGGTTAAGTAAACCGAGTTTGAGTAGGACTAGGATTACTTAACACTGTCAAACTAGGAGAGAGCCTTGCGGTACCTATATAAATAGGATGCGTGAGGGGGAGTCTCTGGGTGTGTGGGCTGTTGTTGTAAACGTTGGTTCTTTTATAATAATAGTTACACGAGTA
>JAKUCV010005686.1:0-20166 GCA_028386065.3 Turnera subulata | reverse complement strand
CTGTCAAACTAGGAGAGAGCCTTGCGGTACCTATATAAATAGGATGCGTGAGGGGGAGTCTCTGGGTGTGTGGGCTGTTGTTGTAAACGTTGGTTCTTTTATAATAATAGTTACACGAGTATTCTCCCAAACCTTTATTCTTGTCTATGTTCTTTATTCGTTAATTCCCTTTATTGTTGTTCCTTCTCTTCTCTTTGGTGTGTTTGAAGCTTCTAGGCTGAACAAGTAAGCTTGAGGCTTGCTTGTGCCGCACGGGGGTGTTCTATCCGCTGCGCAACACTCTGACCCCGTGACATTTTGCTCCTCATAGTAACATGTCCTACGAATTGGGAAAAACAGGTTTGGCTCTTTCCTGATTTCACATTCCAATGGCTCTCCTTGTTTATGGAAACGCCAAGGGGTGTGTATGTCAAAAGTCTAAAAATGCAACTAAAATGATTTACGGGTCATTGACTCATTTCTCGCCTACTTTGATTATCATATTAATTATCTTAATTTTTTTGGTTCTCTTGATATCGCAGGCAATTAAGGCAAGGGAAAGGATCTTTGAAGGGAGATCTCGGACAAAAAATGTATTAGTATGACCGTCCATTGAAAAGTGAGCACCAAAAATGTATACAATGAACCTGGCAGACAAATTCATAGGATTATTAGGGTTTATCCCATTGGATTTGCCATTAACTAGCTAGATTGGTATGAATCTTCAGACTACTACAATTGCAGGTTTGCAGCCAGCAAATATTAAAATCATGTAACAAGCTTATCATTCAAGAATTGCAAAACTTCATCATTTACTTGGACATCCAGTTTTTTTATTTGATCCAACGTTTCAAAAGGGTATCTTCAATATTTGTTCAGATCTCAATTTTGAATTTTTTTTTGTCATCAAATATTAGAGTTTATCGCTTCTTTCATATTATATTGAAGACAAACTACACATATCAGGAAAACAAGACAAACTTTGCAACCCTAAAGCTAGGAACAAGACAGTCCTAGGAAAACGAATCCTATAAGGACACCAACGTTCAGGATAAGATACGGCATCGAGGCTCTAGTAGCTACCTAATGTGTCATGTCATTTCCAACTAAAATACGTCAAAACTCGAAAAATATCTCTGCAAATCATGCTACTCATGTGGAAATTAGACACTCACAATACTTAAAGGAGTTGCTCTCCATATTTGTTGAAACGGGAAACAGAGATTCAAGATTGGTAAAATTAAAAACAACGCACTATATACTTTTTCTATATCTGGTTTCGAGAAACACAGTTTTCGTCCAAAGAAAGAGGGTGAATAGCTAAGGCATCTGAGCTGAGGATCCATGGAAGGTGGAGAGGAGAACATAGAACGGAATTTACTACAAAAGACAAATGAAGTGGAACGAGGTGGTGGTTTAGTAGCATGGAGTGTTATATCCCAAGAGGTGAGAAGACAAGCATATTTAGCAGGACCCATGGTGGCCACAAACATTTCCCTTTACCTGTTAGAAGTTATGTCATTTATGATGGTGGGTCACCTAGACGAGCTGTCTCTTTCTAGCACCGCCGTGGCCATCTCTCTCGCTAATGTTACCGGATTCAGTGTTATTGTAAGTTAGTTCTTCCCTTCTGCGTGTATTTAGCGATCATCCATTTTGTTTTTGGAATAATTGAGTGTACTAAGCCACTAGTCATAAGAGGTTAATGTAGGGCTATTTGTTAATTGAAATTTGGATTAAGTCCGTGAAGTAGCTTTGCTATCCAATGCATAAATTACACTAGTAGTACTGCATACCCTGATCAACCAGCTGAAAAGGTTCTGGGCATGGTTAAGTTAGATTACAACTAGTTATGTGGTTGCACAGTATGCAATATGACAATCTGTAGACATCTCGGTAGACTTAGATGATGTTGTGTATTATTAAGTATGGGAACATAAGTAATTGGTGTTTCATACACAGAGAAAACAACTGAATTGAGCTTTCTATTTGACTAAAGAAGTATTGGGGAAAAAACAACACTGCAGTCTGCAGAGCAATGGTATATATTGAACCCTGATGGGTTGCAGAACTACTGAATGGACTAATTTTCAGATTTGCAGCTTCATTAAATGTTACTAATTATGCACATTGTGTACATGAATTCAAACAGAATGGAATGGCTAGTGCACTGGAGACTCTATGTGGGCAAGCTTTTGGAGCCCAACAGTATAGGAAGCTTGGGAATCAAACTTATGGTGCCATCTTCTCCCTGCTATTAGTTTCTGTTGGACTTTCCACCATATGGATCAACATGGGAAAACTGCTGATACTTCTTGGCCAAGACCCCATTATAGCTCACGAAGCCGGCAAGTTTACGACCTTCCTTGTTCCTGCTCTTTTCGCCTATGCAACTTACCAGCCGCTTCTGCGATTCTATCAAACCCAAAGCATTATAATGCCCATGCTCATGTGCAGTTGTCTCACTCTTATTTTACATATACCTATATCCTGGGTGATGGTCTACAAGTCTGGCCTAAACAGCCTTGGCGGAGCATTAGCAATTGGCATGTCATATTGGTTGAATGTACTTTTTCTTGGATTACACATGAAACACTCTTCAGTGTTTGAAAAAACCCGAATTCCAATTTCTATGGAGTTGTTCAAAGAAATCAGAGAGTTCTTCCACTTAGCCATCCCTTCATCAGTAATGGTTTGGTAAATTTATTTCCTCCCTTCCCTCTTTCCTTTCTCATCCTTTTTTTGTTTTCTTTTCAATATTGCAACCGGCATTCTAACCTTGGCCAATCACCTTGGATGCGATTCTTCTTGCTGGTGATCCCAGCCTCCAGTGGTGGTCATACGAGGTTGTTATACTATTAGCAGGGCTTTTACCAAATCCACAACTAGAGACTTCAGTCCTATCTGTCTGGTATGCTTTCTGTTTTTGCTTTATGGAATGTTCACCTGAACCAAGATTCAGGACATGGAGATCTTGTTCTGATATAACGTACAGTCCAATGCTGTTAACAGTCTTACAACGCTCGCAACACTATTCGCAATACCATATGGACTGAGTGTTGCAGTAAGGTTTGCTCCAATACAAAAACTTCTAGATTAATTAATACATGCCAACATGCATCCGTCCATTGCATTTCCAAATTTTGGTGCATATAGCTTCGTTATTGGCTTCCATCAGTTATGTGCATTAGCACCTCCAGCTAGGTCCATAACATCTTGAAGTTCACGTCAATTAGGAATTGGTCGTTTACTTATATTGCCTCCATATGTACCCATTTTTCATATACCAAGTCCATGAGGAGAATCAGATATTTTCCATAATTGATGATTCATCTTGCACAGCACAAGAGTCTCAAATGAATTAGGAGCTGGGAACCCAGAAGCAGCCCGTGTGGCTGTCTACTCCGTCTTGATCCTTGCCGTGACAGAGTTATTAACAGCGAGCGGAGCTGTCTTTGCCAGCCGGCATGTCTTTGGTTACCTCTTTAGCAGCGAGAAGGAAGTGGTGGACTATGTTGCCACCATTGCTCCTCTAGTATCTTTGTCAGTTATCATTGATAGTTCACAATGTGTCCTCTCAGGTTCCATTTCATCTCCTCCATCCTTGATGAGAAAATCGTTTCCTTCACAGTTAAAGACCAACTTAATTCGTGTGGCGATATTTAATGTTCCTGTGTCTTCGAATTAGGTGTTGCTAGGGGATGTGGATGGCAAAATATAGGGGCTTATATAAATCTTGCATCATTGTATCTTGTCGGGGTTCCAGCTGCTGCTATACTTGGCTTCTGGTTACATCTCAAAGCAAGAGGACTTTGGATTGGCATACAACTTGGAGCCATTGTGCAAACAACTATGCTCTTCGTAGTAACCTATTGTACAGATTGGGAAAAACAGGTTTACTTTTTCTTGTTCAAATGTGCAATAGCGCCTCAGCTTGCCTGTGAAAAAAAGCAAAAGGAAAATGTTTTTTCTTCAGCATAGCAGGCATTGAGTTTTTTCAGATTCCTCTTTCCAAATTCCAAAAGTGAAGTTACAAACCAGCATAAAATGATTCTACTAAAGTCTCGGCTTCTTGCCTTTCTTTCATGTCATACTCTTTCTGAGTTTTTGTTTCTTTTGATATTGCAGGCAATTAAGGCAAGGGAAAGAGTCTTTGCGAGAAGAACTTCACAAAATGTACTAGTTTGACGGCCATGGGCAAGAAATGACTAACGAGTTAATTTAATTGCTTGTTGCGGCTCTGGTAGAGATTATATATTTTTGTTCCAAGAATCTTTTAAGCTTACTTACACACTTCCTGCGGAATCAGAAAGTTGTAATGGTGTTGAGAATATTTTTGTTTGCTATGCATTGTAACTTGCTTTTCTGGAAAATGGAACGGAAGCATGCAACTCTATTTAAAGTGGACGAACTTGTTGGCCTACAAAAACCCATTGTATAGAAGGATGTATGTGTATCTTCTGGAAAAAAACAGAAACAAAAAGATAGTACTCTGCGGTCAACTCACTCTGAATTAATGTTCTATTAAACTTTCAAAACTAGTAATCTAAAAATTTAACGACCAAGATATTTGGAAAATAGTTGTCTATGTCATAGCATACGTATCAGATCACAGAATTTGTTCATTAACAGGTGTAATTAGCCCGAGAGGTTTATGGCTATGGGTGTCTGAATATTATTACAGGGGTTGTTGAGTAGTAAGTAATACATACACACAGTGATCGAAAGAGTAAGAACCATGTGTTAACTAGAACCTGAAACGCATGCAAAGCAAAGATTTGGAGAAAGAAAATCACTCTTAATTCTTAAATGATTGCTAAATAAGTAATGCATCTGCAGTTTGCTGGAAAGTATTATCCCAAAAACTCAAATACGCACAAATTCTAAGTCTAACCCGGAAGAAGGGCCTGGCAACTAGGGAGAGCAACAGCAGGCCACGTCCTGCCCTCTCTGGCAGCCTTTTCCCGCAGCCTGAATGCCTTCCTCGCTCGAGCATCGTACTCTTTAGCTCTTTCCGGATCGGTTCCCTTGAATTCTTCTTCAAGAGTCTGTTCATGAATGAACCATAATACGCCAAACGGATCCCTGAGTTTGGCCATACCCTTGAACTTGTAGGCCGGGTCGTCCCACACAATGTCCGCCTCCAACACTGCTCCGGCTTGCTTAAGCCTCTCAACTAATTCTTCCACATCAGTAGTCCTGGCACACAAGTTAA
Organism: Turnera subulata; assembly: GCA_028386065.3. Lineage (NCBI taxonomy): Eukaryota > Viridiplantae > Streptophyta > Magnoliopsida > Malpighiales > Passifloraceae > Turnera > Turnera subulata. The sequence continues at coordinate 14,972 of JAKUCV010005686.1, read as the reverse complement.
TGCCAGAACTCGTGTTGTTGTTCTGTGGCGCAGAGCCGCCGCCCGAAACCAGAACGTAGAAAGTGCGCGCGAGCTCGAGCGCCGCAAAATTCAGGCCAGGAATCTCATTCTCTGTTGGGAATTGTGCTGCGAGTGCGGCAAAAACAGTGGTGTAGAACTGCACGGCTGCTTCGGGGTCAGGAACTTTGAGCAGAATCTTCAGCTTGCTCAAATAAGGATGATAGCGTGGATCCCCCTGCTCATCAGCCGGGACCCCGAGAAACTCATCAAACAGACGCGCTCTACGATTATCGGAGGATATCTCGTCATCGGAGGCTACGTAGAGAAACCACACGACCCCAAAGGGATCCTCCAGTCTCATACTCGGCCTACCGCTGGTTGGATCAAGCACCGCCTCTCCGTTCGTGGTGGCCCCAGCATTCACCGCCCTGGAAACTGCAGCCTCCAGATCAGCAAGTTGACGACCCTTAACCTGCAAGCACAGAGTCAGTGATCCCGGGCTGGTCTCAGGGACCGATATGCGCTATCCGTGACGAGGATGGAGAAGCGGTGGTAGATATCGAGCTTTGTGGCCGGGATGCCATTCAGCTCCTTCTCGGGGAAGCTCGGGATCGGACACTCAACGGCCCCGAAAGCTTGCTTGTAGAATTCCACGGCCTCGCCGACCGATGGAACTCTCAAGGCGATTGAGATCTTCAGGGCAAATAACTGGTCCATCAACTCCTCATTCATCAAATACTCATACATCTTTAAAGAACAATCAGGAATTAATTAGTACAGAAACAAACAAACAAAGGTTTTGGAATAATATTTTGGGTCTAGGGAGAAACGGGATGAATGAGAAAATAACACCACAAGAACTACTAATTTATAGGCGCGCCTACGCCGCCATCCAACAAAATCCAAACCTATTAGGCCTCCGACTGATTGCAAAAAAGATGATGGCGGTTGGGACTGTTAGAATGGCGGTTGTGACAGTTAGATTGGCGGCTGCTATATGAATCGTATTGAATATCAAAAAGGATTGTATTATTTTTACCTGAGTTTGGACTGAATACGGATCCCTCTAATCTCGGCGAGTCATAGAATCTTCTCGAATCGATACTGCAGAAGCACTTCAAATGCATATTTCAAGTGTGTTGTCTTCCTTTTTGTTCTTTTCACTACAGGGGTGCGCTTGCATGCCATTAACCAGCTGACCGTTGTTTGGGATTTACTTAAAAGTGACAATTTACGTATAAATAATTCATTAAGGGTTTTTCTTTTTCTTGTTGGGTACATATTAAGGATTTTTCTTCTTTTTTTTTTTACCTGATAAGAAATTTTTCTTTTCTTTTAGAGGATGATGCCTTGATTTTATTTAGGAAATGGGAAAAGAAAAATAAATGAAATAAAATCTCAGGGGATTTTGTCAAAGGCTCAAAAATATTTCCTTATTCAATTTGATTTGAAAGAAAAACTAGCCGTTAACTATTTCCCTAATTAGAATTTCAGACATCAACATCACTTGTATATATACAAAATCTTTGTATAGATCACAATTCAATCTCAAGATTTTCACAAAATCCTAAAAGAATCAGAAGATGTCTAATGCAACAAGATGTGCAGCTTGTAAATCTTTGAGAAGAAGATGCCCTCAAGATTGTATCTTGGCCCCATATTTTCCCCCAGACAATCCACAGAGATTTGCTGATGTTCATAAAGTTTTTGGTGCCAGCAATGTTACCAAAATGCTTCAGGTAAATGTATTGCTAGATATTTTCTTATTTTGCTATCCATTTGTAATAAACCCAAATCAACAGATGATCTATATCATATTCTTTCACACTAACAGGTTTCATTTTGTTAAATCAAGTGTTTTTTTTACATATAAGCCCAGAGAGAATGATGAGATAGATTCTTGGGAAGGGTTAGATTGGTAGATAGATTATTGGGAACGTTTAAATTGCTAGATTTTTGAGAAGATTTTAGATTGTCTAAGAAAACAATAAACGAACAATAGGTTTACAAAAAAAATAGAAACCGAGAAAGAGGCTTGCCTACATGATTAATTGATTTTACTTGGATGTTTCGGTTAAAACATATAATTTAATTAACTCCAAATAATTATTAATTGAATTTTTACTCTTACGAACTTACTCACACAAATCCTTGTAGAGAGAGTTAGTGGATGATTACTATTAAGTTGCTTTCCCACTATTTCTAAAACACCAATAATCCATTGAACTTGTTCATGAACAAAAAGAATGAAAATCACTAAGATCGTTTTTTAAGTGTTGATTATATAGAATCTGAAAGACAAAATAAATCACTAAGATAAATTCTTTCAAAGACAAAATCATAATTAAAATAAATTTCTTAATATAATTAACTCAACTTTTATGATACTCTTTCACAGGATCTACCAGAGCATTTGCGTGCCGCTGCTGCGGAATGCATGTCCATTGAAGCATCAACACGCGTTAGAGACCCAATATATGGATGTGCGGGCCTAATTTCTGGGCTACAACAACAAATAACCCAGGCCCAATCTGAGTTGGCCAAGACCAAAAGTGAAATTGCATTGCATACTTATGTGCAAGAGAAGCAAAATCAAGTGCAAGAAGATTATGTTGTTGATGCCAATGGAGGAGATGACGAAGGAGAAGAAGAACTTTTGTGGCTGTTGAGTTCTTCCAGTCAACAAAATCATCACATCAACTTTAATAACCAACAACAACAAGATAATTATAGTCACCAAAAATTCCACTTTCAGTGAAGTTGTATTCGTGACATTTTTGCGAAAGAGAGAATGAGAAATTAGTAGATTTTAGCTACGATTTAATAATTCAACGAAGTCAATGCCATATGCTCACTTTTGAGAGCTAATTATTGTTATCAATCATATTTAAGATGTTCTCATAAACTAGTTTTAGGACGCTTTTGATTTGGAAATAGATTTAGAATTTGAATATTGAGTAATATAGACTTTTCTCTTTTGATACACAATGGTGCATATAGAAATATGATTATTTTCTAAAATTAATTGTCATCAATTTAACTGATTCCAATCAGGAAACAGTAGAGATGTTTTTTCCTTCGAGATATTACAAGATACGAAGGAAAATTCCTAAACGACAGCGTATGACTAGAGAGAGGGGTAATGCTAAATTGCTAATACATTAATACCCCAAAGGTTGGTTTATTTTGGGTTGAAAAAAGGGACTAATACTAATATGATTCTAAACGATGCCGTATAAGGGAGCTTCGCGGTTTTATTATCAGGGAAGAAGCTTAATGATAACGAGCAAGAGAGAATACTTGCTTCTCTTCACTTCGGCTTTTGCCGTTAAACCCCAAAACCCCCGAAAATCATTCGACTCCATCCGAGAAGAAGAGAGATGGCGAAAGCAGAGAAAGAACGGATAAATCATACTCTGAATTTTCACCTAAGCAACATCCACGAGACCTTACAGGTTCTTTGTTTTCTCGATAGCTACAAGTAACTGTGGTGTATCTTTACAATGTAGTTGAAAACCCTCGGCTGAAAATTGACGATTTTGTTTTCTTCTTCTTGTTTTTAAACAGGTATTGGATCTGGCACCACCTTCTTCGATGGAGCCAGTGAGCTGGGAGGACGTGGTTAAAATGAGCGAACAAGTCTCCAAGCAAGCCACTATTGGTATTTCCCCCAAAGTTTTTATCGAAACAATCTCTTTTGTATTCTGTGAAGATAGTTTCTTATTCTATGATTCTGTGTGTGTCTGATGATGAATACAGTAACGTTCCTTGCTCCTAATAATCCATGCCTTAATTTATAAGTGTTTTAAGTAGAGCGAGCGGGTATCTTAAGAAAAAGTATGCGGTTGTTTGTGGTTCTTGGGCTGTGCTCCATGACTACTAGTGTTTGGAGAAGAAATATAACTGATCCTTCCTTTGCCCACGAAAAGGAGGAAATTAGGTGTAATGCTGAGACTTGCTGTCTCAACCTTAGAAAGAATGATGGACAGATGTAAACTGAGCCCACTGTTGTAGTGAAGATATTTTAGACGCTGTTTCTTCTGGGAAAAAGATTATCTTCCCGTATTTTGTCTTTGTCTTTATGATGGCTTGGGTTTGAATAACGGGTGTTGTTTTTTTGTTGCAATGCAGTTGGTGTGCTTTGGACTGGGGAAACACCACAAGCTAAATCTGTTGAAGAGAATATGGAAACGTTCTTCAATACACTGCAGGGTCTTCTTTTGCTTTATCATGCGAGTCTGGTGGGTGCGGGACCTACTCTTTCATCCATTGCCCGTGCTTCTGTGAAGCAAGTTGTTGATTCCAGTTTTAAGTTGATGGTTGAAACTGTATCTTCATTTGGTATTCCCTCACTCTCTCTCTCTCTCCCTCTCTCTCCCCCTCTCACTCTCACACTCAAACATACACAACACACACACACACACTCGCTTGCACACAATCACACCGGAAAAGAAAACAACAGAAGAAACACAAATTCTCACGACGATTAAGCATATGCCAAAGATTACTTGTAAACTTCTGGATATTATCCTTCTACCTGGAGACACCAATAAATGCCTTTATTTTACCTCAGCATTATTTGTGGAAGTGCAGGACTAGGTACTATCTTTATGAATGTTCTACTGTGCACGGAAATTGGAGTAGGGAAATAGATTAACTATGAAATATCAAAATGAGTTTCAGCATTGTGATTGCAGAAACAAGAGAAAATGACGCCTAGCTATTTAAAAGGAAACTTAAGAACCATTCTTGATGAGGGACGCAAGTTGTTTTCTGTTTGACCCATGAATTGAGATTAGTTTCAGGAATTTTACATGTGAAACCCATTTATAACGGCTGAGGAAGCAGATAGGGAATCATGCATCCATCTTCCTGCTATCGAACTTAAGTGCACCTTACTGACATCTGAGGCTAGAGAATCACTAAATTTGATGTAGCTGATGATGCATATCTAGTCTAGGTGATGTGGATCTAGTCTAGCTCCAATGATTACTATCTGTTACCGTTATGATGATTGATAAATCTCTGAACTTCACAATTTTGACGTTTCCATTTTCCCATATAAATTGAACTTGAGCAGGATCTTCCAAGAAGGACATCAAACTTTTGGTCCCACAGTTGGTCGGTGCTGTATGGGAGTCATGTTCTGCTCTTAAGAAGACCCCTGCTACAAACATCACTGCAATTGGGCGGGCAATGACGCAAGTTGCGGTTTCAGTCAAGGATGTTCTTCGTGAAATGAAGGATCTCCGGCCAGAATCCTCCAATTCAACCATAGAAGAATCAGATGGCACTTCTAAGACTAACAGTAATCACTCTGACAATGATCATATGAGCGATGATGATCTTGGAAATGACTTGTCACCTGAAGAAATGAAAGTTGCTCAACTGGCAAGTGGGGTTGTGTTGGAAGCCATTGTTGTCATAAAGGAGCTTATTCGCACCATCACAACTTTGCTAAAGCAGGAAAAACCTGCTGACAGTGGCAGTTTTGTGAACTCCTTGGAGTTGTTGTTGAAGCAATGCCAGGAGATTGGATTGCAGATTGACGAACTTGGAGCCTGCCTTTACCCACCACAAGAAATTCCAGCTATAAAAGCCGCTCTGGGGAAAATATCAGATGTAGTTAGCAAAATGGAGGCTGAAGTGGAGAGTTTGAAAAGCTCCCCTGGGGCTTTCTTCCAAGCATGCAATGGTTTGAAGAGCTCAGTGAAACAAATGGGTTCCGGAATTGAGAGCTTAAGCACAAGTGAAATCGAAGCCAAATTGCAGGATGTTTCTATCAATAAAAGCGAGGAATAGGCAGCTTATCTATATGAACTTGTGGAATTAGGGCTTAACCAAACTTGGCCTTTTTGATTGTCTACGGTGTACATCCTAGATTCCTTTGTGGTTGTCTCCGTTTAGCACACTGATGTTCCTTTTTTTCATATATATATATAGAAGCGAAGTAGCAATTGGCTCTGCTGTCTCGAGGTAATAATGATAATTTCCCATGGGGGAACACCAAAGGATGCCTTGTTGGTGTTCCGCACATTCTGGGGACTAAACGAAACAAGGCATTGAGATGAATCCGATGATTGCGTCAACTAATAATAGCTAAGGCAATGACAATGAATACAACATCTATCTTAATCGGGTTAAGATATGAAAATGAGGGCACGCATCTTGGCATGAGCAGAGATTAAGATGAGATGACCCCGTACCCTTACAAACAACCATTAATAAGTTTTGGCCCCATAAATATTCTCGGGCGTTATGAAAGCCATAAATTTCTACAACCTTTGATCACTACTACAGACCAGAACTAAACAAGCATCAAAAGTCGGTCGAAACATTACCCACAGTTGAGACGGATAACCCTGCCCGTTGTCCGTCCATAGAGGCACTTGAGATGAGACAATAGACAGGTTGACCTTGCCCCACGGAGGAACAAGTACCGTCTGCCATTAGAATATTACGTAGGTTGAAAAAGGATGCAGGAATTCAAGTCAATCTTACAGATAACTATACTTCTATTTTCTACTGAAATACTTGTCATATTACACATGTTTTGAAGATATGCAATAGCAATTCAAAGTTTCAAACTCTACATCTTCAAGCTCTACATCTATATCACAATGAATCTCATATACTGAAGTGCCAGGAAAATCAATCATCGGCCTGTAAGCTTGACCACCCATGCACCACCCAAGTAAAGACCCAGAAGCGGTGCTGCTAGAAGCACCTGCGTAAGAGGATCAGTCGATGGCGTAAGCACAGCAGCAGCAACAACTGCGCCTACAACAACATATCTCCAAATTGACAACATTTGGTCTCCTGTAACAAGGCCAACTTGTCCAAGTAAAAATTGAATGACAGGAACCTGTGAAAAGAGAAGTTCAGGTTAACTTATTATTCAAAGGAAGAGGTTGCAAAATCAAAGTATTACGGTGAAGAAGCTTATCATGTAAGTTATACTATTCACTAGTATAACTAGCATCACTATGATGGTCAAGAAGAGAAAGAAGAAGAAAAAGCAGAAAATAAACAAATCAATACGTATCTCTGTTTCAGCATCAAAACTCATGTAAAAATTACTTTACCTATATGAACTACTAATCAATAGTCAATAGCACGAGCAGTAAAACTCGAGTTGTAAGTGAACTATACAGGAGTTAAAGTAGCCAGACAATTACAAGAATGGCATTCTAATAGTTGGAAGGATGAAAAGGGTTCTTTTATTTTTTTTTCTAAAAAACTAGAATTTAAAATATAGAGTAATAAAGCAACGTTAACAGCAAGGTTAAATTCAAACACGGTTGGTATAAAAAACAAAATTAACCATTCATCTAACAGAAAACACAATGAGGAATTTAGCAAGGAGATTCACCTGAAAAGACAAGCCGGTGCTGAACATTAGAATGAGCACAAACTCAAAGTATTGATCAATAGACCACAGAGATTCTACAACTCCCTCAGCATAAGTAACGAAGAAATTTAAAGCTGCTGGAGCCAAAACCAGGTAGGAGAAGGTAATTCCAGCATAGAAAAGTACTGAGGAGCCTAGAACAATTGGCCCCAGGAACCTTCTTTCTGCTCTTGTTAAACCTGGAAGAACAAAGGCTATGATCTCATACAAAATAACAGGGCTTCCCAAAAGAAGGCCACAGTATCCTGATACCTGCAGAGAAACAAAACTTTAATTGTTATTGACATGGAATTTCTTCATTTCCAAATGAAATTGAACAAACTTTTACTAGTGGACCAGAAGAAGCCAATGCACTGAGAAATGAATCCTTATGGCACTACAGGTTTCCATTTTGTTACCACATGTTTCTGAATATGATTCTAAACATAGAAACACTAGAAAGCAAGCTACTTTGGTGAGTTATAGTCTTGTAGAGTATGAAAGAACTTAGCTATGAGGCAGAATTCACTATACGTGGAGGATGCAACCATTTAGGAAACTAGCACCCTTTGAGAAACCATAATCAAATGAGTATCAGGCATCTCCACCAAACACAACGCATCAGAATTAATGCAAAGGTTCCCAGTTTCATGATCCTACAGCCACCACGTGGTTCATACATTTCTGCATCCACACTCCACAGTAGGTATCACACGCCTTGCGAATTTGCTTTTTGTACCCGTTTGGGGCTGTTACTACTGATCTTCTTTTTCACTTTTTTGTTTCTGGCATGCTCTCTATTGATTATCTTACTCACTTTCTATTACCACGGTTTAGCAATTTTAGTCATTACAACAGCCTTTAACATTATAACTAGGCTAAGTCATCAATAAACGCACTTTTCAATTGAAGTGCCAATCCAACTCGAATTCTATAAGACAACCAAAACGGCACACATGAACTAGATTGAATCGAGTAGGATCAAAACCTTCAAAGTGGTGAAGAAAAATTCTCCAGGAGCCAATTGAAGAAACCGCACGCCTTCGTCTTTGACTGGAGCTTCAAGAATCACAATAAGGTCTTTGGAGAAGGCGAAGCACCCTACAATGGCCCCGCCAACCGCCAAAACCGACACGAAAATCCGCTGCCGCAGCTCTTCCAAGTGATCAAACAAACTCATCTCCTGATCATCCGGAAGCAGCTCCTTATCCGGATAAAGGAAATCGTAAAGCGCACTCCCTTCCTTGTCTTTCCTCACACACAAAAAAACACAAACCTTTTCAGTTACCATAACAAAAAAAATAAAAACACTAAAGAGAACGAAGCTACAAAACAACAACAAAAATTTTAAAACTAATACCAGTAGGCCTCTCCTGGAGGGCCGAGCCGGCGCTGCCGCTGGTAGAGGCTGAATCCTGCTCCTTCTCGGTGACGTCATCGTCGACGGCGGCGAAACTAGTGAAACTTCTTCCTCTCCTGCTCCGCGGAGCACCGAATCGCAGCCTCGCCCTACGGCAGCTGTGGTGGTGGTTGATGTGTAGAGAAGTTAGTTGCGGTTGTGGTTGTTGGAGAGGAAGACGGTTATTGTAGAAGCCGTTGTGGATGTGTAAATGGGGGATAAGAGCTGTGCTCGTGCTCCCCATCTCTCTCTTCCTACTCTATTCTGTGACCGGTTTTTTTGGTAGGAAAAAGAAAAAATGGAAGAGAAAATCTACTTGGAGAGAGAGAGAGAGAGAGGAATGGTTTGATTGATTGGCTGTTGTTTGTTTGAAAATGTTGGGCTGCCCGGTCCCTCTCTTCCGGTTTTCCAAGATATTTCAGGCCCCGGCGCAGTTTAGTAGAATTTACCTGGGTTAAATAACATACGCCCTTCTTAGGCTTTCAATTCAGTGGCCCAACAGTTTTACAGATCTACCATCAACTGGGTTCGGCCCATACTGTAACGTCCAAATAAAATGGGCTTATCCGTGATTTTCCCCTCACTCCCTCGATTACAAAAAACCCGTTACCCTAAATCCCTCGCGCGCTTTCCCGCCATTTCTATCCCTTCTCCCCCTCGCTGGTGCTGTTTACTGTTACTCATTGATTTCACAGGAAAACTTGAAAATGGGACTTCAAAATCAGGCGGAGAAAGCCCAAAATCTCCTCAGAACCAGACTCTGCAACCCTAGTTTCATCTTCAAGCCCCTCTCCGATTCTCCAGATAGCAACTATAGGTACATTTAATTCTCGATTAGATCTTTCCAGAAACGAGCAATTCATTTGGTTCTTATCTGTATAAATTTTCAAAATTATATCCTTTTTTTTAATTAATTTATCTTTCTTTTTCATTTTCAGCAAGTTAAAGTTTATAATTTCAAGCTCTATTACGGAGGCGTGCAACAATTCGATTCTCCTTCTCGGCCCCCGTGGTTCCGGTAAAACTGCGGTGAGCTTTTGTTGTTTATCGGTTTCTAATTTACTTAATACCTCCTCGAAAAATTAATTTTAAAAAAAAATTGTTTTTTTAATTAATTTCTGTGTTGTGCATTTAGGTTTTGGAACTGGTTCTCAAGGATTTACTAGAGGAGCATCCCGATTTGATATCCGTGGTATGTGTTATGTGACGAAGTAATTCTAGTACGGGTATCAGTGATGTTATCTTTTTTAAGGGGTGGGTTTTGTGTTGCAGATCAGATTGAATGGGCTATTGCACTGCGATGACAATTGTGCGTTTAAGGTTGTTACTGCTCCTTTTATATTTTTAAATTTGATGGTCATTCTTCTATGAGAAGGTTCCTGGCTGATTTTTCTTTCTCAGATCAAATGATGTCCCTTTTTCGTTTCCATAGCATGCTTGATTGAACATGGAAATGAATTTGTGCAAACCTTTTTCTTGTACTGATACTGTATTCTGTTTTTCGATGATAACGAACCATTCAGGAAATTGCTAGACAGCTGTGTTTGGAGCATCATTTGCTGTTCTCAAAAATGGTATCGTAGAAAACTTTTTTCTATTTAGATTATGGTTATGGTGGTGAAAGATTCAGCTTTAGTCATCTTCTGATGATTCTTCCAGGCATCATTTGATGATAATTCCCAGTTCATGATGTCCATGTTGCGGTTAGTATCTAATCGTTTTGTCTCGCTAGCCAACGTTCTAGTTGTCTCAATATTTGAGTAAAAGTTTAGCTCTTGTTTTCTTTCAGGGAGTGTGGGTTAGCTCACAAGACAATTATTTTTGCTCTTGACGAGTTTGATCAATTTGCTCAGGTAGATCTCTTCACATGATCCATCTCTCAACCTCAGTGATTTGATTTCCTCAAGTTCGACCTGTGGTGTTGTTTTCATTTGACGGTTGTCCTGATAAGACTTTTGATTTATAAAGAATTCTAGAAGTCTTATACGACAAACTATAGTATTTCCTATGTTTGAAATCTCAGATGTATGATATTGCCAGTTTCCATTTCTTTTACTCATTTTAGGGAAAACAACGATTACTGTATAGCCTGCTGGATGCAATGCAATCAGTAACATCACAAGCTGTTGTCATTGGCATTAGTTCCCGACTGGTATGTCCTTTTACTTCGTATTCTCATCAATTGATAGTGAGATATGTAGAAGAATTCCCCAGTTTTATCTGAAATTTAACGTCTACACTGATGTAAAGCATAGAATATTACAGTTATGTTGTTGTTTATTGCCAAGTCATCTGATAGGCTATACCTGCAGGATGCTGACCAGCTTTTGGAGAAAAGAGTAAGATCCCGATTTTCACACAGAAAGCTGTTGTTTCTTCCTCCGTCTGAGGAGAACATGCAGAGGTAAGTTTTAACTTTTTGTTATGCAAATGAGGACAGCTGCGAAGGGTTTCTCCCAATACTGAAAACCAAATTCTGTTACAATTTGGTTAATGTAGACTGTTGGAGCATGTCTTATCTTTGCCAGTGGATGCAAATCTTTCTAATGACTATGCTGGTCAATTCAATGGAAAGCTTCAAGTATCCTTTACAATCGATTCTATTTTTGGATAACTGTATTGTATTCTTGCATAGGGTATGCTTGAACATAATTATATCCACATCAGTACCTTATGTTCATCATGCATTTCATTTTGTTGCATTCAGAATTCTTGAATTCTGAAATCACTTTGAAGAACTTTCAAGTAATGGCACATTAGCATTCCCTCAAATACAAAAGTCGGCCTTGGCCCTTCAAGTAACTTGTTGGAAGTAGCCAGCTGAAGACATAATGCGGGACTATCAAAAGAAAATATACTTGGTAAATTCATTATAATAATGTGTTTATAATGTGGAAAGCAATTATACATTCGTATTGTGTTTATACCAAAGCAGTAGCATCTCAGTCTAAAATGCTGGAGAAGTCCTTAACATTTAAAAGCATATTTTAGCTGATGGGAGATTTAAAGAGATCATTACCAGTTACTTAAAATCTAGTCCTACCATCAACCACTTATTGAGATTGCTGTAAGTTTTATTCGCATCTGGAATCTAATCTTTGGTGTTTAGCGTGTCATATTTCTTTCCTTCTCTGAAATTCCTTTTTTGATGCTAGATTTGTTGCTGTCTCTTGCATGGATTTGAAATCTGGTTTCCTATCAATTGAGAACTTTAAAACTGCTCTTTTGTGTGTCCAGAGAGAGCCAAAGAAAGAATGCATAAAAGGTACGCCAGTTGGAGTTTATTATTTGGTATCCATTTCTTTCTTCATCTTATCCTTTTCTTTTGCTATCTGCATTTTTTATTGTTTTGATGGCACATCGGGTAATCCTGCTTAACATTTTATAAATTTTCAGTTAAGCGCTCTAGTGAGTTGTAAGTTGTAACTTCATCAACGGCCTCCTACATTGTATCTCAAAGTTTTTCGGTTCCAAAAATATGTAATGAATGTGCCTTGTTCACTTTGCTTTTCCTCATCCTCTGTATTCGCAATTCTTTTTGCTGGGTTTATTCCAGCAGTTAAAGTTGCACATGGTGACTTATAATTGGTGTAACAGATGGTGAAACCATTTTGAATGGTGACTGCTTCTTGATTATTCTTTTCTTTTCTTAATAAGTTGGACATCTAGACATCAGAATAATTAGATGTCCCATTGATGCAACCACTACTAGGTTTTTCCAGCTGTTTGAGACAACTGAATATTATGAAGTCTTATTCAACTATGTTCTCATGCAGATTGCTCCATATTAGAACTCTACATCCTCGTAAGCATGAGAAGGCTGGAAATCAAAGAGCAAAATTCATACAACTTCAATGCTGTAATGAAAGGTTCACTTCACATGTCCCTGGTACATTTATCTATTAGTGGTATGAAGTGCCATAATAATTTTCGTTGCTAACATATCCGTCGCCTTTCGTCAGAGTACAAAAGCATACATGACTCCTTCCAGACATCTGATTATTATGCACAGAATGTGTGCTTGCGGGTGTGTATATTTCTTGCTGGAGCAACATCTTTGCATTTACTCATATATGTAGACCAAACCAAAGGGCTTGTCCGCCCAATTTTCTCTACCCATGTTCTAAGCATATTTCGGTAACTTTTGCAGGCATTTGAACACCTTTTGCATCGTGATTTAATTTGCTTTGTGGACAATAGAACTCACAGTCAATCTATTGAATTTCGCCCAGTAAAGCTACTAATCTCGCATGGAGAACTACAAGAGGGTCTGAAATCATATCGTTCCTGTCCTGTAAGTTTCTCTTGAAAGTAATAATCTCTATCTAAAATATTCCTACTTGTGTTATCCTGCTATTTGTTTTGCATTTGGTCAAGATTCACCAAATTTTGCTGTTCAAAATGCTCCACCCATTGAACATGTAATTGATAATTAAAACCTGTTTGGAGCTCGCTGAGATAACTCATAAGCTTTTATACCTTGCAATTTTTTGTTGTTTAACTGAATAGATGTTTGATTTCTCATGCTTTTTATCTCCAAATATCTCTGTAAAAACGATAAGTGGTTTGTTATTTTCATAATGTTGGCAGGCCATTCTTCTAAAATTAATGGATCGCTAGAATCTGAGTGCGAGACAGCCAGGTGAGGGTTGATAAACTTTGTATCTGTGACCGAAAAATATGCCACTTCTTTCTTTCTGAACTAGTACATCAATTTCCTCAGCCATGAGGGGATGCTATCTTGGTTTGCAACTAATCAGGACCCCACTGCCGCAGGCAATGTTCACATACAATTAACTTGCTGGTTTTCTCCCTGGTTTATGATGACTAACTCTGGAAACACAATACTCAATCGAATCTGTTCATAGTTATAGATTGTGCTTTCTCATGCTTTCTCAGATCGGGAAACTTTGTTTGGACAAAGTATTCTGCAATGTTAATTACAATATGGCTTTACAGCCGAAGCTGTATTTATTTATTTGGCTGAGTTTTATGGGTTGGAGGAGAAATAAACTTGCCAAGGGTTGTCTCTGGGCTTAACCAGTGGCTTCTCTACCCAAGTGCCTCGTATATCAAGAACTTCAAGAAGGCAAAAACTCTAGCCTTCCCACGATTTCCTTACTGTTAAGGCATGTTTCTTCCACCAGCACATATATCTTCCACTTCCTTGCCGAGGGGTACGTGATTTTCTGTGGAATACTTAATCTATCCTTTTTCTTGATCCATTATCCAGTATGGATATTCCAGGGGGTAATTTGTCTATCACCTCCTTTTTGTTCAAAGTCTTTTTATCAGGGACGTAATGGTTGATGGAAACAAAGCTAGAAGATTCTGGTTGAATATTGAATCTCATATTCAACTGTTCTAGTTCCCATATTTTTCATCTTACTCCAGCTGATGACCAATAAGCAAGAAGCCACACTCTTGCGTGGACTCGAGCATTTGTTTGCTTGTGCTTTTGCCCCCTAATGCAAACAGGAATCCGTAATAGTAAAACATCAAAGCAAAATAGTAATTATTTATGGTAATTAAGACGTAAAATAATTGCTAGAGAGATTGTTATATACCCCAGCAAGATTCAAAAGTATGCAGAATATACCGAGTTTTTGTTGGTTTCATATGGGAACTAGCCTATTATTTGTTGGGTCCCGATGGTACTATCTTGCGGAATAATGATCAACCAAAATAAATGGCACACAGAATTTAACGTGGTTCACCCAAAACTTTTGGGCTACGTCCACAATCACGATCCCACAGAACTTCCACTATAAAAATAGTAGGCTTATAAGAAAGACTTCCCTAATAATAGGGGCATAATAAAACCTAGAGTCTACCCAAAATAGTGTCCCACAAGGTGTTTCCCAAGTGTTTCCCAAAAATACCCTAAAAGTATTTTTCCCACTATTTTGACACTCTCTAATTTTAAGAGGGGATAAGAAAAATATTGAGAAATATTTTTCTTCCTCACAATTACTCTCTCTCCATCACTCTCTCTTCTCTTATTTCTTTCTTTCACAATTCTATGTGAAGATGGGATGATGAAACATTTAGAATCAATGCCTATTTATAGGCAAAACAAGTTGAAAAAATTAGGCAAAAATTAGGTTGCCTAACTTTGTTATTCAACAAAGGTTGGCCAACCACTTCAACAAAGTTAGGCAGCCACTGCCTAACAATACTCCC